>VDFB02270874.1:235378-417987 GCA_007258455.2 Sequoia sempervirens
ATTGCAATATTTTCTCATTGGCTTTATCTTGAGCTATTTTGGCAACTTTTAGCATTTGGATTGGGGACAAAGTTGATAAGTTGATTGAACTCACATTAAGCTTAGAATCTTATTCTATCTATTGCTCCAATAAGGATTTTTTTTCCTCTTTTGAGTTGAACTCCTAATTCTTTCCCTTATCAATCTTCTAAAATAAATTTTGGTATTTCCTTTCCTTCATCAGACACACCTTTCTCTTCAGTAGATACTTCAATTTGGACTTTAGTCTCCACAGGTATCTTAGTGTTTTCAACATTGGGGGAAGTTAGAATGTCCTCAAAAACTAGAGGATTAGATACATTTATGTCTTCCTCATTTTCATTTCCTTCTTCTGACTTATTCACTTCTACATTCGCTTCCTCGTGACCTTCAACATGTTCAATATTGATCTCTTTAGTATTTACCTTTTCCTTTGACAGGTATTGTTCCATAATTGTTTTAGTCTCACTGATAACAACATCAGTATCACCAATCATGAGTATGTTTATTCTAGACTTACTTCTAAAATCCTTTTTAGCTTTATGAAGAAGTGTATCCATTTCTTCAATTCCCATTTTCGGGCACAAGTCAACAAGAACTCTTTTCCTCAAGTTTTCTTCCTCAGTTTATGCATTTTCTCTTCTAGATTCCAAAGCTTCATAGAGGCTTGTAGGCAAGCTAGACATGATTTCAATCAATTTTTTTATTGAAAACATTTAAGTGCTTGACTGCAGCTTTTTCAAGAATCAGCTTACCGATTTCATCAAAAGTATCATATAGGTCACAGAGTGGCTTGAGATTTCCATCTTCTACTACTGCATTCACAACTTCTTCCACAGACATATTGGGCTTATGAATTTTAGTATTTTTCTTTGCTTCTTCATCTTTTTCGGAAGGCTTTCTCTTATTAAGTTTGACAGCATGAGTCCCAGTCACCTTTATTTCCTTAATAATTTCTTTTGGGTTTGCTTCTTCTTCTTCATTTGTTGATGTAGCTTTGTAGGTTCTTGTACTTTTATTCTTCTTTCTTCTTCTAGAGGCTTTGGGTTGATTTGGTTGTGTTGCAAGGGAACTCCTGGTTTTTCTAGCAGAAGATGTTCCTAGACCAACTGGAGTTGTCTTTTCCTTCTCTTTGGTTGCTTCAACTTCATCTCTTTGTCTCCTTATTTCTTTCAGTTTTCAACTGGAAGACCCATTTTCTTTGCAAGGACTTTTGTTTCCTTTCTCAACTTTCTAATTAACATGGGATTTCTCAAATATGATTGGAATTGTCATATTTTCTCTACATGGGTGCCAAAGCTTTCTTCATTAGGATCCAGTGGTGAATTTAGTAGATGTCCTGCATACATCCTCAGAATGTTTTCATCCACTTCATATCTAGTAGGCATGATCCAAACAGTTCTAGGATCAACTACTTCCATGTGACATTGGTTGATGTCAACCATGAAGCATATTGAGTCTTTATATTGTTCCACTAAGGCTTCAAGAATTCTCTCTCTGGCATGCATTTGATTCTAAAAGCTTTTAAAATGACCCCACAGGGTTGCATTGTGAGTCTGTCAATCCCAAAGACTACATAGCATATCCCAGATCTGAATGGCTACCAGAATGTCATTTCACCAATGAGCTTTACCAATTCCCAGTACCTCACCTAAGAAATAGAAATACAAATAGATTAACAAGTTTTTGAACTTGAATACATTCTTCTTGTCCTTCTTGATCTTTTTCAGGTTCTCCAATAGTTGACCTCTGAGTAATTCACATAAATCGTAATCTGCATTTTGTTTAACCATTTCATATGTTGTATAGATGGTAGTGTCGGATACAAAATTTTCTTGACTCAAGTGGTAAAGCTTGTATCCTATGACCATAGATGCAAATTTTACATCAATCTCGACAGTATGTTCTATAGTCATTTCCCTTCTGTCCCAATGTGAGCCAGTCGCTTTAGTAACCTCATCATTCTTTACCGACTTTAATATAGGAAGCATTCTAAAGGAATTTAAACCTGTGACTACACAGATAGCTTCCTTGGTGATTTTGAATGGCATGTCCAACCACATGAATTCATCATGCACATGGCTCAGTATGTATCGAACACACTCATCCTCCTCAAATATAGGAAATTTCATGAACTACGCAAATTTCTTGTCTACTAGGGTTTGAAATTCAGGTTTCACAGAGAAATCCTCTTGAACTATGTGTTTAGAGTACAATTCCAATAGTTGTTCACTACCCAAATCTTCAATATTAGCATGCACATATGCCCTAATGTCTTCTATATGAAGAACTCCATATGGAACCGACAAAAATGCTCCTAGGGGTTCTATTTCTACGAACTTATATGGATACCATTTGAACTTTGGTCACAACCTATTCTTGACTTCAACCAAAAGAGGGGTAGACATAATTGCAAGAAAACAAGTTTACAGGTTTTGCAATAAATACCTTTCAGAGACGAAACAAAGACTGATTGCGGATTCTCCTCTTTACTTGGATCCCTTCTTGATTTGGCAAAGATCACCTCAAAGCACTCTAAAATTCTTTCATCTGAATGCAATGTGACAAATGAAAGTGAAAACTATTCTTTTATTGTCATCAAACCTAACTCCTTACTTTTGCAATAAATTCCCTTGCCCTAATTTAGCTAGTTCTCTATCTTTTATATTCTAGGGAAGATAACTCTTGTGTGGATTTACAATTTTCTCCATTGATGCCTTAGATTGTTTCACAATGTTTGAATAGTATCCAATTCCTACTAGACTCATCTGAATTCCAGTATCAATCACTTGTAGGGGGTTTGATAAATTTCCTTGACAACTCCCCCTAAGGCAGAGACCAAAAATTAATTTCCAAAGGTATTACTAGAAGTGACTTTTGGTGATGATCCACTTCCTTCTATAGAGGAATTTTTCTTTACCCATTTCTTCTGCATCTTCTTCTTGATCTCATCAATAATGATTTTTTATTTTCCCTTAACATCTGGTTGCTTGTTATATTTTACCAGACCTCTTTTGTTCCAACAGAATCTAGAGGTGTGACCGAATTTTTTTCAACTGTAGCACACAACACTTTTCTGTCTAGGCCAACTATTCCACTAATTTTGTCTTGATCTGCATTGGTTAGAAATGTGTCCAAATCTATTGCATGCATAGCATCTGACATTTCTAAGAAATTTATGTATCACAGTTCTACATTCACTTGACTTATGACCATATTTATGATAATTAAAACATTGACCTGAGAATGATGGTCTACTTATGTTCACCCTAATCCTACACTGAGAAGCCATATGACCAAATTTGTTACAAGTATAGCAATAACCTTTAAATATTTGAGCATTAGGTTGCCTTACCGGATTCCTTCTGGGTTCATTCATCCAGTTTCCTTGCCAGAATTTTCTTTTTTCGAAAGTCCTTTGTTCAGAGTTCCTTTGTCCAGATCTAGAGCTTTCTCCTTCTTCATATCCAAGACCTCGTCTATAACCATCAATTCTTTGTCCCTTGATTAATTCATCAAGTTTCGCTAAAGTTGCTTTGAATTTCTCCTTGAACTCATTCACAGTAGCAAGTTCTTCTTTGAGATCATCAAGTTATTTTTCAAGCTCCTCTTCATTGTTCTTGGATTGCTCCAATTCATTTTCTAATCGACTGCATTGTTCTGATTTTTCTTTTAGAGATTGTGCAAGCTTTTCTTCATTCTTTTTTCTGTCCTCAAACTCCTTGGTCATCTTCATCATGATGGATTTTGTCTCATTCTTCAAAGCAACATTTTCTTGCGAAAACTTTTCACATTCTTCTATTTTCTCTTTTAGGGCTTGAATGAGTTGTTCATCTTCACTGGTTTTGTTCTTCTGTTTAAACTGGCCACATAATTCCTTTCTTTTCTCCCTTGATTCATTAATCTTGTCTTTCAATGACTGGATGAATTTTTATGCATTTTCAATATTTTCTTGCAATTCCTGGATCTTAGATTTTGACTAGTCAAGATCATCCAAGGCCACCATGAGTTGTTGTTGAAGACTACTTGTATCCATTGAGAACACTTTCCAAGATCTCCCCGAGCTATTAGACTTATTTTGAGGAATGAGATTTGATACCAATTGTTGGAAACAAGCAACACTGACAGGGGGTGAATTAGTGTTCTACAAAAATTGATCCTTTTCTTTTGATCTTTAATCCACTTAAAATATTTAATTAAAATCAATAAGTAGAGACTAGAAACAAGAAACCACACAACCATAACACAAGGATTTTTATGTGGAAACCCTGTTAGGGGAAAAACCATGGTGGATGGACAATCCACAAAAGTTATGAGTATACTCAAAATAAATATTACAAAATGAGAATGCACTTGCATTCAAGCTCATTACCTAGAGCTTACTGCTCAAAATTGGACTTACTATCCTTAAAATTGTTTGGATTAGATCCCAAAAATATTGAACTGACTGAATAGCATCTACCAATGCTTGATTACAATTTCGGTTAAGCTTCGATGATGAACTTTTGTCCTGATGACTGATACTGAACTTCTACCCTTTACTGATCAACCTTGCACAAAAAAATATTATGCACAAGTGAAACTGCACATGATATTGCTCAAACTCTCTTTTGGAATTCACAACATGCATCCATGCACCTTCTTCTACTACAATGATATATCTGATCATCTAAATATATCCATGATTAAGGATTTAATCGCCACAGGTTGGCTCAACAAAACTTAATAATATTTGCAACTTGTCAGCCCAAATCATGAAAAATTTTAATGTGTATCTAAACAAGTCAGCTAGAAATTAGCTAGGACCAATAATTTGGCATTTTAATTTGAAAACAACTTAAATAAGTTCACTTTTATATATCCACAACATACCACTTACACTAAGTCAGCTCTATCAAGCAAATAAGCAGAAAATTTCCTATCGGACCTCCAAACTCATATAGCAACTAATACAATACCCCTAAACTCAATGAAATGATGATCCATGTGCTCAATAGGTAATTCCAAAGATCCACAACACAAAACAATGATCCGTGAAGGTAATCGATCGATACTGTCTACAAGTATTTTGTTGGTAAAACTGATCTCAAAGGCTTGTGTTTATGGTTTGTCCTTGATGAAAAAATCTCTGATCCTTATGATTTATAATGGCACTTCTTTGATGTCTCTTGGCTATTAAAAAAAGTTATTTGTTATGCTTTAATTTCATGGTGATGAGAATTTTGGTTCAAGTTATGAATGCTATCTCTTTGACTGACAGAGTTTGGAAGATGGTTTCTTTGTCAGGATGGTTCTTTTTGCATATCACAGGTATTGGTTATTTCTCACTCAGGCTTACACATATCGGCATGAGTATGGCAAGGTCTCCCTGATCCACTTTGAAATGTCTGAGTTGCCTATAGGCAAGACATTTCTGATGTTATGTCAATTGAATTTAACATTCTGGCAACTTTCAGCATGACATTGTTCGTGGCCTTGGCGACTGAAGAAAAAATATTTATCGGCATGAGCCAAAGGTCTTCAGTATAATGTTTCATCAAACATGTTATGTCTTACTGACCGAGATTGATAGGCATACTGCATGAGTTCGCTATCGTGCCGAAATCTTGGCTATTCACTTGGTCTCACTAACTAATGCATGTGGAAGTCTATCAGCGAAAGTTGTGGCGTCATTATATGGTCTTAGAGAATTCATTTTGTTACACCAACCAAAAACATGAAGGTAGTCTCTTCGGCAAGAGCTAGGGTTTTCATCGAGAGGTCTCAGCGAGTGACCTCCGGTCTCACCACTGGAACACAAAGAACTCATGGCATAGGATTCATCTTGTCTTGGCGACTCAATGAACAGAAGTTTTTTTTTGATATGTCAAAGCTTTTTCTCCAAGAAGTCTCCCCCAAAGGTTGTAAGTGTTACAACGATAGTAAATGAAACTAAAGGGGAATCTTGCAAGCACTTTTCTCATGTCTCAAATAAAGAATATCTAAGGAAGTCCTTTCAGCGAGCATGTTGTATTCGACATGTCTTCTCCGAACTGAGCAAAGCACTGCAAAGAAAATTGAATGTCTAGAAATGATTGTGTTGCCTTCGCATAACGCGGTCAATGGAAATAAAAAAAAGTTTAGTGAAAACTTTGTGAGCTTATCTTTTGACTGGTATCAACCCTAGCCCAGCCGCCATCATGAGAAAGTTTCAAACTGTTCGCTTTCTATTGTTGCCGACTATAAATTCGCCTACAGAGGTTTATGGAAGGTTTATCTGGTGCATTTCTGACTGGAAGCTTGACAGTGGATAATGGAGCCATGGGAGTTATAGATCTGTCTGGTATTTTTATTTATGCATTTCATACTGCGCATACTAACTTATTATCACAATATTCTCTTTAACTTCTCTCTGCATCTCTATGACAAATGATGCCCTGACTGAGTCTTTCATACATTAGATGTTATGATTTTATGTGGTGGGAAGTTGTGCATTTTATGCAAAGAAATGATCTCACATGTTTTAGATTTGTTGAGAACGGCTCTTAGCCGGGTTGGTTGTTCTGCCATTACTCCTGAAGACAGTTACCTATCTGGCATGTAAATCAAGATGTATATATAGAAGCAAAAAACTTAGTTTTCTATTCGACTATTGATGTAATTATGAGATTATCATTCCTTGGCTATATAAAAATATATGGATAAAACTCTACAATAAAATTTGTATAATAAGATGCAGAGATTGTGAGTTTCTTCTCTATGAGGTTTTTTAGGGATTCAATTATTGAATCTTTAAGGTATTCTTTAGATGAGAAAATAGAGATATATGTGATTAACTGAAAATAAAGAAACCCTCTGAATCATTATTATTGTTCAAAACATAATTTGAGGGGTTGGTACTCCTTGAGATAGATATCTCTAAATGAGGGGTTGGTGCTCCTTGAGTGGGTGCTAAAAAATCAGCCTATAAGGCATTATGAATAGTTGATTATAAGATTAAGCCAGGAAGGCATTTAGGGAGTGGTTTTTATACCCCAGGAGGGTTTTCCACTCGACAAAATATTGTGCTTCTTTGTTCTTCTGTGTTCTTCTGCTCACTGTTGAGTTATTACTTTTCTCAATTATGTTTATGAATGATTACACTCAACTCATGAATGCATTAATCAGAGTAATATTGAGAAAAAATCTGTGATATGTTTTGAAGTTTTTGAAAATTGGTCAAATCTGTTAAGACACTGATCACCCCCCTCTCAAAGGTCATTTAATCCAACAAAACATAGTAATCTACTTCGTCTGTCGGTATGACTGGATAGAGATTTGTGGACCATGGAGATGACCTTGGTTTCCATCAATGACAACATTAGAAGCCAAAAACCATCTCACAAAACCATATTCCAACAACATGAATTTAAATATTTATCTCAATGGGTTACAATACAATATTCAAGATGAAATTAGCCTAATCAACCCATGGACAATAGAAGAGTGTTACTAGTTTTATCTAAAAGAATAGGATAAGTTGAATGGAAAATAAAATAAGAAAAACAAGGGTAGAGGTATAAGTTTTGAATGTAGTGGACAACAAGGAGGAAGAAATTAAGTCCAAAAGAAATTCCTTTCCCCCTACATAAATTTTGTATCAGAGAATAATTGGTACCTAAAAAGGACAAGAATAACTTGATTGTATATTGGTAAGTTGAAAATTGAGAAATCAAAATGCCACCTAGAAGAGGAATGAGAGAAGGTTTCCAAATGAGATATGCAATTCTTAAAGAGATAAGGAATCTGAGAGTGATTTTTGATGCTAGATTCATTGTTAGTGTAATTAATATTTAATTGCACTTGCATAACTTTACTTAGGTAATATTTTAATTCCTAGGTTAATTATTCTCATCCTTATCTTGTTGAGCTATCTTGTTGCTCAAGATAAGATTAGGTTTATGCATACTTTTCTTTTATAAAGCAAATCTTCTCATGTAATTATGAATTCCTAAATAATAATATTTTGCACATCTTTGCAAAGCTCTTGTCTTTTTTTTGATTTATCTTTTGTAGAAGGTTTTAGTTTGCATTTGATCTGGTTTCTAACATGGTATCGATCCTAATCGTAGCCCCTTCAACTTTTTTGAAAATTTTCGCATAGTATATGTTCGAGATTACCTGGCGGTTTCGCCTCCTCGAGCATATCTTATGTAGCATCTTGGATCGATCGGGTTTTCCATTGGATTCAGAGTACGAAAAGGTCGTAATGACTTTTATTTCATCTATTTTTAATAACATTGAAGAAATCCATGAGGGTTTCCAAGTCTGTGATTTTATGAGAGATCCGAGGCGCTTAATTTTTCTGGGAATTTTGGGCCAAATAGACTCCTCGCTTATTGATTCGCCCAAAACCCCTATTTTCATATAAAATTTGGTTTAGAGTTGACTGGGTTTTGTCCCACCGGTTTTCCTTCTACCTCATTAATATTATTGCACTTGTACATGGGTACCTAATCGCCTTTGTTGTCGTGGGACCCGACCATGCTTTCTTGCATTCATCTAGTTTTAGGGTGATGTTTTTAGTCTCCCTGTTGCACTTATGGGGGTGAAGGCACTAATTTTAATTGCACTTGCATACTCTTACTAAGTAATATTTTAATTCCTAGGTTAATTTATTCTCATCCTTATCTTGTTGAGCTATCTTAGCTCAAGATAAGATTAGGGTTATACATACTTTGCTTTTATAAAGCAAATCTTCTCATGTAATTATGAATTCCTTAATAATAATATTTTGCACATCTTTTGCAAAGCTCTTGCTTTTTACGATTTTCTCTTCTGTGGAAGGTTTTTCTGGTTTGCATTTCAGATCTTGGTTTCTAACATTCATAGTAGTAGAGGAACATCAGAGAAGAGGACTCATCATAGGAGATGTGAATAACAAAGAGAAAGAACCAAAACCATTTGAAGAAGAAGAATCAGAGGTTGAAGAGCTTGTAGATGGAGGAATAGATAGATTTCTCAAGATAATCATGGAACAAGGGTCCAAACAAAAGGTATAAATCCCTACCTATACAAGTATCTTAGATTTAGAAACATTTATTGATTGAGATACATAACTAGATAAATATTTTAACTATGAGAATGTTCCTAATGAAAGAAACATGAAGCTTTCTTATACCAAATTGAAGGGTCATGCATCTCTTCAGTGGTATTTCATACAAGATGATAGAGGAAAGAAAGGTAAGTATATAAATAAATATTGAGATAGATGTTAGAAAAACTTTAAGAAAAATTCCTTCCTAGTGACTATCAAACCAACCTCTTCAAGAAGTTACTAAATCTAAAATAAAAAGTGATGAGTTTCAAAGAGTATAAAAAAGAGTTTTATAGATTGACCATCAGGTTTGGGCATGGGGAAGAAGACATGGATAAGTTAGCCAGTCATCTCAATGGGTTACAATCCAATATTCAATATAAAATTATCCTAATCAACTTGTTGTGCCTTTTGCACACATGCCTCATGAAATGAGGAGCCCCTCTTTTTGCTTTTGTTTGCGTCAATTTTGATTTTCACTTTCATTCACGTCAATTTAGTTTTTTTATTTTTTATCACCTTCTCTTTTTGGCCTTTTGCTTGGGTTGCTTTCAAAATTTTGGAATCCCCTTGAAAATATAAAAAAATTGGTAAAAAATGCTTTTGTGGGTTTTGCACTATAGATATCCCTTTGTGAGATTCCATGGTGTGGAATCCTGAATGCAGGTTTCCATCTTGTGGGTTTCAATCACTTGTTTTCCCTTTGTGGAATTGTCAATGCAGGTTTCTACCTACATAATTCTATTTATCGAATTCCACATTAGTGGTGCCATTGTCCCTTTGGCTCACAAGCCTTCCATCCCCACATTGGATCAGGTCTCATGACCCCTCTAGCTTCCGCATTGTGTTTTCTCGCACCCTTATAGATTTTACATTACATTTTCCCACATTATGCTAGAATTTGCATGAGGTTTTTTGCATCCTTTTCTACCTCAGGTTTTCGCTTGTAGTTTTTTAAGTTTCTCCCACTGTGCGCCAAGCCACATGAGGTGCATTTATTTCACCATTACTACTTCCAAACTATAAATAGGGAAGTTGGGAGAGGTTATTTTCACCTTGCTATATGCCTACCCAATTGATAAATTATAGTCTGTAGGTATGTGTCAACCTACTTCAAATTTTCAAATAGTTCTTTTCAATTTTGTCATGTTTGAGGGAATTGTTTAAAAAAGTCAATTTTAACAACCTAGAGGGCTAATTAGGTCTGGTAACAGCCTATTTTGAAAGGTTTTTATTTCACTTTATAGGTTTAAATTATAAAAGGAGTTGAAAATTTCCATAAAATGGTATCTAATGGTTTTTTAGATTGCTTTTAAAATGTATATATTCCTTCATATTTTTCCTAAAATAGAGCTACTAGAAGAGACATTATGTCAAACATGTCACTAAACAAGGTAACTTTTCTTGCAAATTCATTTCCCTCTAACTCAATATGGTATTACAGTAGGTTTGGTACCTGAAATATATAAGAAAGATTTGAATTTATCCAGTGGTAAGTTGCATTGAGAAGTCAAAATTCCACTTAGAAGAGTAATGAGAGGAGGTTTCCAGATGAGAGATGTCATTCTTAAAGAGATAAGAAATATGAGAGTGATTTTTGATGCTAGAATCACAGTATTAGAGGAACATTAAAGAGGATTTGTCACAACAAGTCTAAGTGACAAAAAGGAACAACCACAAGAACTTGAAGAAGAAGAAGAGGTTGAAGAGCCTACAAATGGATGAATAAAAATATTGCTCAAGTTAATCATGGAACAAGGGTCCAACCAAAGGTAGAGATCCCTACCTATGCAAGTATTTTATATAAAGAAATATTTATTGACTGGGTTACAAAATTGGACAAATACTTTAACTATGAGAATATTCTTGATGAAAAGAAGGTGAAGTTTTCTTATACTAGATTGAAGGGCCATGCAGCTCTTTGGTGGGATTTTGTAGAAGATGAGAGGATAAAGAAAGGTAAGAAAAAAATTAAATCTTGGGATAGAATGGTAACAAAACTTAAGGAAAAATTCCTTCCTAGTTACTATCAAACTAGCATCTTCAAGAAGTTACAAAATATAAAACAAAAAGATATGAGTGTAAAAGAGTATATAGAGAATTTTTATAGATTGACCATCATATTTGGACATAGGACAAAATTCAAGAAATTAGTCATTTATCTCAATGGGTTATAATACAATATTCGATATGAAATTAGCCTAATCAATGCAAGGACAATAGAAGAGTCTTACCAGTTTTATCTAAAAGAAGAGGATAAGTTGAATGGAAAATAAAATAAGAAAAACAAGGGTAGAGGTAGAAATTTTGAATGTAGTAGACAACAAGGAGGAAGAAACTCAGTCTAAAATAAATTCCTTTCCCTCTACATAAATTTAGTATCAAAGGATTTTTGGTACTTAAAAAAGACAAGAATAACTTGATTGTGTGTTGGTAAGTTGCATTGGGAAATAAAAATGCCACCTAGAAGAGGAATGAGAGAAGGTGTCCAGATGAGAGGTGCCATTCTTAAAGAGATGAGGAATCTAAGAGTGAGTTTGGATTCTAAACTCATAGTAGTAGAGGAACATTAGAGAAGAGGACTCATCATAGGAGTTGTGAGTAACAAAGAGGAAGAACCACAAACACTTGAAGAAGAAGAATCAAAGGTTGAAGAGCCTATAGATGGAGGAATAAATAGATTTCTCAAGATAATCATGGAAAAAGGGTCCAAACCAAAGGTAGAAATATTTACCTATGCAAGTATCTTAGATTTAGAAACATTTATTGATTGAGATACATAATTGGATAAATATTTTAATATGAGAATGTTCCTTATGAAAGCAAGGTGAAGTTTTCTTATAACAAATTGAAGGGTCATACAACTCTTTGGTGGGATTTCATACAAGATGAGAGAGGAAAGAAAGGTAAGTATAAAATTAAATATTGGGATATAATGTTGGAAAAAATTAAGGAAAAATTCCTTCCTAGTGACTATCCAACAAACCTCTTCAAGAAGTTACTAAATCTAAAACAAAAAGAGATGAGATTCAAAAAGTATAAAAAGGAGTTCTATAGATTGACCATCAGGTTTGGACATGGGAAGAAGAAATGGAGAAGTTAGCTAGGAATATCAAAGGGTTACAATCCAATATTCAATATAAAATTATCCTAATCAACCTATTGTTCCTTTTGCACACATGCCTTGTGAAACAAGGACCCCCCATTTTTGCTTTTGCTTGTGTCAGTTTTGATATTTGCTTTCACTTCCGTCGGCTTGGTTTTGGCTTTTTTCACCTCTACTTTTTGGCCCTTTGCTTGGGTTGCTTTTGAAATTTTTGGAATCCCCTTAAAAATATTTAAATTTTGTGAAGTATCCTTTGTGAGATTCCATGGTGCAAATTCCTAAATGCATGTTTCCATCTCATGGGTTCTAGTCACTTTTTTTCCATTTACGGAATTATCGATGTGGGTTTCCACCTGTGGAATTTTATTTACGAAATTCCACCTTAGTGACGTCATTTTCCCTTCGACCCCAAGCCTTCCATCCCCGCATTTGATCAGGTCTCGTGACCCTCCAATTTTTGCATCACATTTTCCCACATCCTTCTAGCTTCCACATTGCATTTTCTTACATCCTTCTAGCATCTACATGAGTTTTTTTCTACATCCTTTTCTACCTCTTGTTTTCACATTCAAATTTTTAAGTTTCTCCCACAATGTGCCAAGCCGCCCAAGGTGCATTTTTTGCATCATTAATGCTTCCAAACTATAAATTGTTGGCAACACAAGGGAAAATAACACACATAACACCAAGATTTTTTACGTGGAAACCCTGTTAGGGGAAAAACCACGATGGAGGTTAATCCACAAGATTATACCCTATTAAAATTATAAAATTATTATAAATGGGGAATGCACATGCATTTAGGAAAATTGCCTAGAGATCACTACTCAAATACAAAAGGCTTACTTCCCAAAGGAAGATTCACTGTCTTACAATAACATTCATATTACATCCATAAGATTTTGAACTAAGAAAATAGCATCTTCTAATTCCTGATTACAGTTTCGGTTAAGCACATAAACTCTTCTTTACACTTTACTTCTACCTTCGAAAGATTAGAACATTATTCACACTTAGCACGCAGAAAAAATCGTACACCACACCTTCAAATGGAGTAAACAATTGATCATATATATCCACAACCAAGGATAACATCAACTACATGTCAGCTTTAACAAAATATAAAATGTGTACAAACTGTCAGCCCAAATCAATAAACAATTTATCAATGAGAACCAAACAATGTCAGCCAAAACATAGTAAGGAACCAAAAAAACATGCCTCAAACATGAAACACCTTAAAAAATTATGCCTTGAAGATCCGCAACATGCTACAATCACCTTGTCGGCCATGATCATAAAAAACATGAACTCACAAAAGAAAATCACCAATCGCGAGCACAATGATCAATGCAGACCAACAACATAGATAGATCATGATCTAGAAACATCCACAAGCATCATGAATCACCACAGAAGCATCCACAACAACTCAAATTACTAGAATCACATCATCTTCTTTCAGGAATACCAACTGAAGCAACATAACAACTTTCAGAGCACAAATACTCATAACTCAATCAAATCTTCAAGCGAACCTCTGAAACTTCATGTGGATAAACTAGATATACTCATCAACAAACCTTTTAACTCACAACCTCTTACCATCAATATACTGAGCTAGCCATCATACCGAGCTTCACTACATCACCAACAACCTGCAACTTATTTTATTACAATTTTCTCAATATCCTCGACATATACAACCTTAAAGACATTAATGCCAATAGTGTTAACATCAATGACAACCAAATATCAACAATATCCAACATAAATAGGGGAGTTTGGAGAGGTTATTTTCACCTTGCTGAATTGAGGAGATTATAATATTGGTGTTTTTGAGGGTTCTCATGCCTTCCTACCTTCTTCCCTTTCGCTACTAGTAGAGGTAATGGTTTCGTCATTTCATTCTTACAAAATTTTAGGCTATCAATTGACAAAGTGGTGATTTGAGCAATGCTATCAATCAATTTTATTTATATTTCTTTGGGTTTGGATTCCCTCTACATCAGTTATATAAATTTTGTGATGTTCATTTAGTCATTCATTGCGTGGACTTGGATTGTATTAGGGTTTTGGGTTAGCATTCATTTTGACCATGAGTTTTCTATGTGGGATCTCTCATGCAAGAATTTGCATGCAAGGATCTATTCCTTTCATTCCACCTTACATGGCACTCATGCTACCTCCTCCTGCATAGGTCAAGTCCCACAATGCATCGCCTTTAGGACTTTGATCGCGGGTTGCCATCTTGGATTTGCCCCTTTCAATGCTTTGACTTTCAAAACTTCTAACTTTGTGCAATTTTTCCCTAAACCTTCTATGCGAAGGTTGCTTGTGGGTATTCCCTTGCGAGATTCCCCTTGCAAGACCCCATCCACAAAATTCCTTAGGCTTGCTCAAGACCACTTGGCTTTCGCGAAGATTTTTCCCTTGACCAAGTTAAACTTGAATGTAATCAACTAAGTGTTGAATACCTTCACAGAGGATTCCTATGGGTTTTCTATTGTAGGAATCTCATCATGGATTTTTGTTTGTGGATTTTCACTCTACTAGCACCGTGACTCCCAACATTCGCAACCTCAATCCGTGCAAGCATGTGGCTTCCACATCACCAATCCTCATAATGACACAAAACTCATAGAATGACAAAAACTCTTGCAATTTGATGATTTTAATGATTTATTTATGGAATTTAATATTTTGAGGATGATTTGGTCATGATTATGTGTAATTTGTACACAAATTAATCTCTTTTCTCTACTTGGCCAAATTACTCATTACCTTTTTTTTGCAAATTATATGGAAAGAGTGGAAAAGGCTGAGAAGATAAAAAATACATCCAAAATGAAGTATGAGTTCCATGGTGTTGAGGTGACATCTAAGATATCATTCACTTAGGACAATATTTTCAACACCAACCTTGGCCATATAGATATTGATGAATTCAAATATCAGACCCTTAATGCTCCAAAGACCAAACTTTCCAAGAATATCAAATGGAGCAACATTGCACAAGTATTAGGATTTATGCCATCATTGATTAGCCTCGAGTTGATTCATGATTGGAGATAATTATACCATAAACATTCTTGGAGGATCATTACCACAAAAGTGTGGTAGCAGATTTTTTTGCTTTGTCCATAGCCAGAGTATTCGGGATCCCTTCATTCTCTAAGATGGAGGTAATTAGCAAGGCCTATGCAACTAAGGTCTTTGAGGAAGGTACTAGAAATTTCCTGAGCATGATAAACAAGAAATAGATGCATACTCCCTAGGAAAATGCATACAAGTTTTCAAATAAATTGTACAGAAGCGACTTCAAGGAGGAAGTCAATGATTTAGTCTCTTTGTTGAGCCAGATTGCAGGGTTTCCCATTGCCTCCATATTTGAGTAATGGATGTTTTTTTTAATTGAAGAGATCTTAAGGGAAGAAATAAAGTTTGATTTGGTCAAAATAAAAGGTGACAACATACATGAATAGTACTTTACGCTAAAGAATACTTCTGAATTTTCTATGAATTCATACATCTACCTTGTGACAACTAACTTCCCATACAAGGGTCTTACTTGCAGGGGTAATCTTGGTATAGGCCCTGATGATTACATTGTCTATGATTGTTACCCACAACTTCAATACAAAAACTTCAAGCACAATTATAAAAGGGTGAATGATGCCTTCATAATGCATATCTTTGAATCATTATAGGAGGACTTTAGTAGAAGGTTTTCATATTCAGAAAAGGGTATGATCAAGAGGTTTGGGTATTGGTTCATCCAATTCCCAATGTTCACATATTTTAGGATCAAAGGATTTTTTGGTGGTCCCTACATGCTGCCAAGATACCCATTAGATAAGATGGTGTTGCTTGAGTTGACTAGGTAGCTAGGTGCTTCACATCAGTTGTTACAATCAAAGAATAGAACTAGAGTTCCATACCCTATGAACTTGGGAAAGGGATTGTATGCATGTTCTTCGACCCCATCCACAAAATTTTTAGAGAAAAAGATCCAGATGTTTGGCATGTTATTTCATACAAAGAGAGGAAATGTGGATCCTCTAGGGAAAATCTAGAAATATGTTGGGAAGCAAAATGTACATCGACTGCATGTTGAATATTTCTAGGTGAACTACGAGAATGGTCATGAAGTGAGGAAAATAATATACATGAGATTTTATCTTGAATTTATTCAAACTATCAATATATTTACACTACCTAATCAAATGGAGGATGAGAACATCCATGATGAGGAGACTCATGGTAGAGTGGGAAAATTGCCTCTTCCATTATTGGATTGAACCAAGGAGGAGGAAACTGATATTGATGTAATCACTCACTCAATGTTGAGAAGGACCAAGAAGTGGGTTGAACCACAAATTTTCTAGTTGGAGAAGCAAGGGTTTGAGCTCACCTATGGTGAGTTGGACAAGGAAGAGGCACAAGAAAGTGAAGATGATGAAAAGATTGATGAAGAAGAGCATGAGGGTGAAACATGAGAAACAAGTTCTTTTGGTAAGGGTTCCCCATCAACTTCGAATAGAAAGGATCACAAGAGAAAAGAGGTATAGGAGAGGCATCTCATGGAGATGCCTCGAGTCTATAAGAGGAAAGGTATAGAGGGAAGCATGCCAACCTCAAAGAAGGTAAAGAAAACATGTACAATAGTTATGGAGACCATCCAGGAAGAGTCATCACCACTTGAAGATTCCTAGGTGCTTCCCACTCCTTTTCATCCACTTCCACCTTCACCACCTCACTCTACTGCTTTGCTTCTTTCCATTTCCACTCCACCTCCACTTGTTCTTTCTTCTCCACCTATCATTGACATATCAATATACCTCCTATCTTCCACTTCCATCACTTTCACCATCTTGATCTATTCTTCTTCCTTTGCTACATCCTACCCTTCTTCTTCCACTCTCTCCACACCCCAACTTACCTTCTCAATGCTACCACTCACCAATTTTCCCATTCCACCTGTTGCTTCCTCTACTACTTTGTTGGGTGCTTTCCTAGCTCATTTGAATAATTTTCCCAAGGATGTGTCCAAGATTGTTGTCAATAGCAAACAAACCTCTCATGGACCAACTTGCTGCCTCTTTTCCCACTACTCCTACTCCACCAATACTCAATCCTCCAAAAATGGAGGCTATTGAAAAGATTTGAGAGGAAATGCAAAAACAAGAAAGTAAAAAACTTGAATATTTTGTTGCATCTGAGGAAGAATTTGTTTCACCCAAACATGATGAGTATATTGATAATTTAGGTGAGGATCTCAAGGTTGTGATGTAGGAGCATCCGGGAAAATCAAAACTATCTTGCACAACCAAAAGAGCTCTATTTCCTATGCTATTTTGATTATTCTAAATTTTGTCTTGGTTTAATTTTTGGGTTGCAGGAAACAAATTATTTTATCTAATTTGTCTCTCCAAGGTTGAGATTGTGGAGATTATTTTGTTGGTAAAAGTATGGGTGAATTTTAGCTAGTTTATGTCTCAAAAAAGTGGAAAATGGAATTTCTATTGGAATCCCAAAAGGCCATGTCATAGATACTTATTCTCCATTATTGGATCATTTTCTAACTCCTCTTTGATTTTCTTTGTTGGGAATTTGAAGTTGGGACCCCAAGTAGTGAAAAAGAGAGAGGTTCTAGGATGAACCAATTTTAGAGTGCCTTATTGATTGCTTGTCGGTGAAGCTACGCCATTCTTTTTGGACTTGTTTTTTATGATTATTCTATAGATTGAATTAGGATTACATTGCCCAGATGAATAGAAGAAGCTTGATGTTGAAAATAGAAAAAGAAGACGAAGGATTTTGATGCAAAACCAAGGCACACATTTCCTAGGTGTCCATGAGAGAAGGAGAGATGATTTGCTGCTGTTATGTGTTGCCTATAGTTGCTTTTTTCCATTTTTAGAGAGTTTTCTGCATTGTTTTGTTTGTAGGAGGAGAAAAACTTGTACCTAATTTGATTGGGTAGTGTTGTTTGTAAATGGAAGCACTTGTAATAGGAGATGCTTGTAATTTTCAATATTTCTGTAGATGAGAATGAAAATACCATGTTTATTTTCTTCTAAAGTTTCTTTTTACTGCATTTTATTTCTTTTGAATAGTGTAATAGAGTGGTTTGGGCTGCAATAATTGACAGCCTAAAATGACTCTCGATTGTTGGCTACATTATTTGGTATCAACGCAGGGTTTGAAGAAATTTATAAGGAAGATATAGAATGGAACATAGAGGAAGGGGTAGAGGAAGGCACCCATGAGGAGAAGAAAATTCAGCACTCATGGAGGTGCTAAGAGGGATTACAAAAAGATTAGAAGCCATAAAAAATTTTCAGAGGAGAGGGGTTCCTATTGAAGATGCAAGTTAAGATGAGGAAGAAGCTCCTAAGGTTTCAGCTGAACAAGGAGGAGACCCATAGGAAGAGAGATTTTTATAGGCATTGGAAAAGCTTGGGAGTAGACCAAAAATGGTCCCATCAAGCTACAATGGGAGTATGAAGCTTCAGGAACTCATTGATTGGATTGTAGAAATGGATAAGTATTTTGATCTAGAATCCATTGATGAAAAGAAGAAGGTAAAATATTCTAGCACTAGAATAAAGGGACATGCCTCTCTATGGTGGGATCAAGTGCAAATTGACAAAAAAAGAAAAGGAAAGGAGAAAATAAAATCATGGGAAAAGATGATCACAAAGTTGAAGACAAAGTTTTTACCTGTGGATTATCACATCAACATAATCAAAAGGTTAAAAAATCTTAAACAAAAGGATCTCAGTGTCATGGAGTATACAAAAGAGTTCTATAGATTGCGCATTTGTGTTGGACATGTTGAAGATGATAAAGAACAAGTAGCTCGGTATGTGAATGGTCTAAGGATTAATATCCAAGATCAACTTAGGATGGTATTGGTTAGAATAGTGGAAGAAGCTTACCGGTATGTATTGAAGGGGGAGGAAAAGTTGGCAAGAAGGTAACAAGGAAGCTTTAGAGGAAGGGGAAAACCCTTACGAGGTAGAGGAAAAACAAGTGTAGGAAGAGGGAAATGGAGAAATGAAGAAGAAACAAGTTGGCCACAAAAAACATCAATGACAAATGCAAGAGGGGGAGGGGATTATTCAAGAGGAAGAGGTGAAAATTCTAGAGGAAGAGAGGAGTATGGAAGAGGAAGAGGATTTTTAGGAGTTTATTTAAGCTATGGGGAGATGGGTCATAGGGCCTTTGAATTCCCTCAAACATAGAAATTAGAAAAGACCAACACTAGAAGAGCATATGCCACAAAAGCTGAGCATGAGAAAAAATTGGTTGATCCAGAAGATGGAGAAGTTCTAATGTTTAGAAGAATGCTTTTGAAACCAGAGAAGGAGAAACCAAAACCAATACAAAGGAGAAGTTTGTCCAAAACCATTTGCAAGGCACAAGGAAAATGTTGCACCATCATTGCGGATAACAGAAGAAGTGATAATTTAGTATCACAAGAGATGGTGGAAAAGATAAAACTAGAAAGGACAAAGCACCCAAATCCAGATCGAGTCACTTGGTTGCAAAAAGGACATCAAGTTTTAGTAAGTGAACAATGTTTGGTGAGTTTCCAAATTGGTGGTGAGAAGAATGGAATTGTATCTGATGTAATTCTAATGGATGCTTGTCATATACTTTTGGGAAGGCCATGGAAATATGACTGCAAAGCAATCCATGATGGTGAAGAAAATACCTATACAATCACAAAGGACAAGAAAAAGTATGTCATGAACCTACTAAAGGAGAAGCAAAATGAAGTGGACATCGATACAAAGGTATGCATAATCACTGGGAAACAATTTTTGAAGGAGTTAAATGAGGAAGAACTATGTTATGCTTTAGTTTCCAAGCCAATAGAATTTGGGACAGCAAGTGAAGAACATGAAATATATGAGGAAATCAAGGAGATATTACAAGAATATGATAGTATTTTGATGAAGGAACTTCCAGATGGACTCCCACCAATAAAAAGTATAAGTCATTGCATGGATTTTATAATATGAGCAAGCTTACCAAACAAAGAAGCATACAAAATGAGCCCAAAAGAGAATGATGAGATAAATAAACAAGTGCAAGGGTTGTTGGAAAAAGGTTTGATAAGAGAAAGCTTGATCCCATGTGTAGTACAAGCAATTTTTGCATCCAAACAGGATTGAGAATGGGGCATGTGCATGGATTCAAGAGCCATAAACAAGATAACAATCAAATATAGCTTTCCATTTCCACAAATGGATGACTTGGTGGATTTTTTATATGTGTTGGTTAATAGATTTTTCACCTAACTCTATATTCTTACACCTACGGAGGTGACAAATGTAACAACAGTTGAATTAGTCATAATAGTGTTTTAGAATAATTCTCTACTTATTTTAAAAGGTGGTAGCTACCTTCTTCATATATTCAATGAATGATTTCTAACTAATATCGCTTTTAACTAGAAAGAAAATGAAAGGAAATTATTTTAACCAAAAAGCTTTAAAAGGCACCCACACAACTCATACAACGAAAACTTAAACTACCAAATCTCAAAAATTATACTGAAAGAAATCTTACGTGTCCATCACTATAAAATCTTTATTCACAAATAAACATTCTAGACTAATGAAAATAACCAAATATCTATCATCCCAATAATAGACAATCCACTGGAAAAATATTTAGCAAAGAAAAATAAATACACACACCATAACACAAAGATTATACATGCACGAACTTCACCATTGTCTTTCTATATTGAGATAATAGAAAGCAATAAAAATAGGAGAGTTTTTTTTTTTGTTCTAATGATTAAAATAAAGTTTTTCCAAAAGATCCCTATCACCAAATAGTCACCCCATATTTAAAGATTACAAATTTTCCACAGTAACGGTTTCTTGAAGACAACCATTTGATTTATTTTTTTATTTTTTTAAAGTATCAAGAGAGCTAAATTAAAGAAAATAACATAACAACTAAAAACTAATTAGCAATCCTAGCTCTAACTCTTTCACTTCCAATTATCTCCACCTCCTGCTGCTCCAGTAACGCCTCTTGTTCCTTTACCCTTTGCTTGTATTCCTGGTACTCGGTGAAAATTGTAGTGATATTTTTTCTTCCTGGAGTCATGGTGATTTGTAACCTTATTCTCCATCTTGAAAGTTCATGATCCAACTCAACAATTATTTCATAGATATTGTCACTTTCACCCTTGAACGTACTCATATAGACCTGTAAATTACACAACTTTTTGAATGAGTTTGTTGTGGTTGTCTCAGGATTACCTATCTCCTTATGAAACACCTCCTTAAATTGCAATGATATGTCCACAACATCCAGGATCTTCTCATCAAACTCATCTGTGAACTCTACCTCCAGGGCATTGAAATTCTCCTTGATCTTCACTAATATATCAAAATATTTTTCTAACACTTTATTGATTTCCTTGATATAATCTTCATGCATCGAAAAATTCCAATCCAAGGATTCAAACCAATTAGGATCAATTTCTTTGGGATCACTTACCAATTTTTCTTTAATCAACAAAATGTGGTCCATGGAGATCAATTCAACACTTTCTTTAGAAAGCACATATGTGCTACTATGTTCTTTCCTTATTTGCTAGAGTTCAGTTACTAGTACCTTTCTCTTGTCAAATATATTAACATAAAATTGGTAAAATTTATGAATGCAGAATAGGCCATCTTGGTAAATCCCTTCTATCCACCCATTGGCAGCTTTGGCATAACCCAATTTTTTCTTGACCTTTTGCACAGTGTCAGAATCAATACCTTGAATGTTTAAGCTTGAGGATTCCTGAGGGACTAGAGTCACAATTGATGAAATCAAATTTATTAAAGAAATATTTTGAGATTGAAATTGAAGGTTCTCCTTTTTATATTCTTTTTCTCTTTTAATTAATGCATTAACAAAGTAATTAGCATGATATACACCACCTTCAAAAGTAGATGGCCCCATGTCAATGTCAGAAACCTTGTAATCACCCTTTGTAATCTCATTTTTATTTAGGTCCTTTATAGGATGAGTGATCTCCAGCAGTTGATGCCCAGAAGTAGGATCAATGGCCATCCATGACATCCTTTTAGCCTTTTTGGGTTTAGGGGGACCCTATAAAAGCATAACAACTGTATCTACCTCAACTGCATGGCAATAATATTTTTCCTCTTCTTTTCCACAACTTTCTTCAACCATGTCAAACAAGAAGCTACAAGCCCAATGTCTTTGCTTTCAACACTCACATTCTCCATTCTCTCAATTCACTAGATAGAAACAAAATTATCTCGTATTGGAGACAAAGGAACTTCAAAGAGTTTGGGAAAAGAATTATCTTCAATTATCTATTGTAAAATACCCTTGGAGTATGTAGGTGCCAGTTTCTCCTAACTGGTTCTTTTCTTAGGCATTGAGTGGGGCACACTATCCTGTGCACAAATTGATTTTAGCTTGGCCCTTGTGCCTTTTGGCTTCTCACCATCCCCTACCAACTATGAACTACTGTCAAACAACCTAATTGTTTGCTTTCTAGTCAATACATTCACACCAAAGGTCTGTACAGTCTCTTGCTCCTTCCTCTGTGAAACTCTTTGCTCCTGAGGGGAACCCTCACTTTCCCGCCACTTCCCGTTCAACCAATCTGAAAATCTTAAAACAGGAGTGAAATGAACCATTAAACCTGAGACTTGATCTTCTGACCAATGAATTTTGCACAATGGTTTAGCAGTAGGAGGTTAATATTCGGGATCAATGATCACTAAATCTTCCTCCACATCTTCCAAAATATTAAAGGATATAGTAAAGGTTTTTATTTTCCTTAATGTCAATCTCATAAAAATTCTCTTATGCACCTCACCTTCATCTGTACAATCTTCCCAAAAATCCTCAATATCAAGGCGATGTTCATAGCTACCAACTCCATACAATTTTTGCTTAACATAGCCCTTGCTATGAAAATGGGATCTCATCGGAAAATACTGAAAATTAAACTCATTTAGGGTTTTCTCCACACCCTTAGCAATATTATTACTTCTACAAGAAAATGAAGGTATGGACAATGGAAATGCATACCCTTTCTTTCCGATGTTTTAATATTTAACATTCACGATGACCATCTTCCGGTAGATTTCATGAAAGACAAGAAAATGACTTGGATACTAGAGTAACCTCAATGGATCCTTCTCAAAACCCCTAATTTTGAGATAAGTAAATCTACTGAACTAGATGTAAAAACTACCAAATTTCATTATCAAAGCAGCTGCCTCAGGTGAAACCCGAAGCTCGAGGTTTCCATCAAGTCTCATTACATTCTCCATTAAGAATGTGTCATTCACACAACATAAATCCTTCATACTAGCCTACTTAGTGAGATGTGGCAAGCTTCTATACACATGTGTGTCTGGTGTTGGAGACCCTTGTGGTTCCAACCTAGCCCAAATAGCCTCTTAACTAGCTAAAATGTAAACTAGGTACGAGCACATGTGGAAGGAAACAGTTTTCCAAAAATTTATCAAATTCTCATTCAAGTGATAACTAATAATATCAACCCAGTTAATGAATTTATTTTCACTACAAATCATTAGAATGAGGTGGCACATCCAAAATTCAAAAGAGTCTAAATAGGAATTTCCAACTACACGATGTAACAAGGTGATAGCATCTGAAATCTCATCTTTAAAATGGACCCTTTTAAGTTTTGAGGGAAATTGAGACTTACCCTTTTTCTCTGACTTCAACCAGTTCTTTACAATGTAATTTCTACACCATTCTTCATTCATCCTAAGAAACTCGTCGCCAATAGCTACAAACATTTCTTCTACAGTTTCCCTCTTTGGAATACTCAATGCAAGGGAAATTACTTTAGGGGTGATTCTCACAATTACAGACCCATCCACATCTCTAATCTCCTGAGTCTTTGGAATGTAGCCCCTCATGCATGCAATCACTAGGTCGATGCTTTGCACAACTTCAGGAAAACCTCTTGCACATGCCAAACCACTTTGCAAAATTTTCTCTCCTAGTGGCATTCTGTTATCTTGCTCCAGGTGCACCTAAAAATCCTCCAAGTTGAGGTGCCCAATTTCAGTATACCTCACTCCAGACCAATGATTTTGAATTCCATTCTGCATGAGCACAATTCCATGAAGGAAGTAAGCTTGTAATTTGAGAAGTATTAGCATAGAATAAGAGTGTAGGCTAAATGACTTAATGAATACTTCACCACCCATCTTATTTCATTACTTTATAGGACATCCAATTAATGCGGCATTCAATTTCATTCCTTGAAAAGACAGCCTTTAAAATAGCATGTTTTTTTGAAAATCCTAAAAAGACAACTCAAGGTTAGTTTGTACATATTTAATGAGGTGGTAGCACCTTGAAAACCACAAAAAGTCCACAATGTCGTGCAGTTGCAAAAAATTAGAACCTTAGAACCAAAGTATGGAGTTTTGAAGTTTTGAGAACCTCTGACTCATCAACTTCAAATACAACCAACAAAGGCTTGCAACTCAACAAATGGAACCAAGTTGAACAATCGAGAATTTTTGAAATTTTAGAACTCCATGACAAGTTTATGAAACTTGAAGGACTAGCAACCAAGGTTAGGAAAAACACACAACCCATGACTTTGAGCAATTGTCAAAAGGAATGAACATAAAGGCATTGAAAATGGATGAAGTAAAAGAGCCAAAAATCCTGAGGGGAAGTTTAAAATTACTGATACTAGTCTATATGTTATGGATAACTTTGGCTCTGAATGGGGACAAGGACTAACAAGATGCAAAGAATCTAGAAAAATCCTAGCACAAAGTCTTATTCATGGGCAACAGAATAAAAAAAAAACAAATCAAACAAAATAGAAACCAAAAGACTGTGTACAAGGGCGAAACCAAGAAGATATTGAATCAAATAGATTCATATCTTTCCCATTGTTGGAAAGAGGTGGAGTGATACCAGCGAGATAAGCTAGAAAAAAATTATTGTCACCAATTATTTTCCTGATTTGAAAATGCCCCTTCCATAAAGAATCAAACTTTTTGTGTGCTCCCTTCAGCTCCCTTCTCCTATCCCAAAGAAGAACAAAATCACCAACTGCAAAACTTATTTGCCTAGACCTTTTTTCAAAAATTATCTTTACCGTTTGTTGATGTCTTTCAATTTTTTCTACCACTATGTCTCTTTGTTCTTCTAACTTGTTTAGATACATAACCCGCTTTTCAATTGCAGACTGAAATTGTTCATCTTCTATGGCCTTCTGTAGATTAAGTGTTGAAAGCTCCATAGGCATTGGAAAAGTACTATTGATGCCATATACAAGTTGAAAGGGGGACATACCAATAGCTCTTTTACATGTTACCCAATCATCCCACAAAGCATCATACAACTTCTCATGCCATCCCCTTTGATTTTCATCCACCAAATTTTTGATAATAGAAATCAAATTTTCAGTACTAGACTCATCCTATCCATTGCCTTGTGGATAATAATCAAATGAATGCACTAGACTAATACCATAATCATAACAAAAAAGTGTAATCTCAATAGATGAAAAAGAACTGGCATTATCAACAACAATCTTTTTGGTAACACCGAATCTCACCAAAATATTTTCCTTCAATAAGTTACACACCACCTCTGAAGAAGTATGCTTCACTGGAATAGCTTCTACCCATTTGGTAAAGTAATCTATAGTAGTTAAGATGTGTGTGTGTCCAACACTGGAGTTGGAATTAATTGGACCAATAAAATCTATGCCCCATTGTCGGAAGGGTTCATCTATTTCCACAAGCTTCAAAGGCAGGGCTACAAGATGAGGTATGTCAGTAAACATTGAGCACTTTTCACATTTTGACACCCATTCATAAGCATCCTTGAACATTCTTGGCCAATAAAATCTATGAAAAAAAAGCTGAAAAATGACCACTACATGCTTCATTATGAAAAACTTCCACATGCTTCATTATGAAAAACTTCCAACAACCTCTTTTGTTTCTCCTTATCAACACACCTCAGAAAAGTCCCATCCACACCCTTTTTATATATATTTCCTTCCCAAAGGACATATTTAATAGCTTTAAGCTTTAAATTCCTTTTTTCTTTGGATGAAAAATGTGATGGGAAATCGCCATAGGTTAAGAAATAAGACACATCAGAAAACCATTCATTTGTTGTGTTGGTGAAAAGAAGTAAAGGTAGATGTTTCTCTTCAGTGGTTTTACTTTCTACAATTATTTTTGCTAAAACTTTTCCCCTAACTAGGTTAGTGGGTTTAATGTCCACATCATATTCTTGCATCTTTGCTATCTAGGAACCCCTTTTATTACATCCAATCTCCTGCTAGGTGAGGATACTCTTCACGATGGTCTCAGGAACAAAAATAGTTGTATGAGAATGCAAAATATAAAATCTAAAGCTTTTCAAAGCTTTTACAATGGCATATGCATGCTTCTCAAGTGTAGAATACTTAATTTCATATTTCTTAAGAGGAGTACTCATAAAAGAAATGGGAGCTTCAATACATTCCTCATTTTTTTGTTGTAGAATGGTTGATAGAGTATGCTCTGATGCATAACTATATATGATAAAATCTTTTGTAAAATTTGGATGCACCAGGGTTAGTGCACTTGCAATAGCAGTTTTTATGTCTTCAAATGATTTTTTACCTTCATCACTCCACTTGAACATTGGATGATTCTTCATCATGTTTGAGATAGGTTTTGTCAACTCAGCAAAATCGGGTACAAACCTTCTCAGAAAATTCACTTGGCCAAAGAAAGACCTAGTGCCATCTTTATTTGCAAGAAAAATTAGTTGCATGATAGCTTTCACTCTCTCAAGGTCTATTTTAATCCCATCCTTTGAAACAATATGACCTAAGAGTTTCCCTTTAGTTATAGAAAATACAAACTTCTTAGGATTTAAAGATATTCCTTCCTCCCTGCAACGCTGCAATACTACCTCAAGGTCATGCAAATGATCAACATTCTTTTTTGAGAAAACTGTTAAGTCATCTAAATAAATCACAATGATTTTATTTCTTAAATCACCAAAGTAAAATTCCATGGCCCTTTAAAAAATTTCCCCCGCATTTATAAGACCGAATAGCATTCTATTATAAGAAAATACACCAATGGGGGTAGTGAATGTTGCTTTATGTTGATCCTCTAGGGCTACTTCAACCTGATTATATCTTGAGAATTCATCAAGAATAGACATCATTTCAAAACCTACAACTTTTTGCAATATATGATCCATAATAGGTAGTGGATATTTATCTTTTAAAGAAGCCTGATTTAAATTCCTGAAGTTGACACAAATTCTTATTTCTCCATTTTTCTTCCTAACAGGAACTATATTGGCTACCCATGTAGAATGATGGATAGGATAGATAATTTTTCTTTCAACATCTTATCTATCTCATTAGAAATATATTCAATTACCTTAGGTTTATAATTTCACTATTTTTTCTTGTAAGGTGCACTAGGTTTTAATGGGATTTTGTGTTGAAATTCTTTGTTTCTAAATCTCTTCAAATAAGCATAGCACCATGAAAAGACATCTCTGTAATGTCTCAATAAAGATATTATCATTTCTCTTTCTTTTGGAGAATAGCACATTCCAATGCAAACAATTTTAGGATCATCTTCTATGCCAATATTTACTCGATCATACTCAGCAGATGATTCAACCAAAACTTTTCTTTTTTGCTTCAGATACTGATCATGTCCGTTGAATAAATCTTCGAGAGAAACTAAACCTTTAGGAATCTTATTACCTTTCAATTGAATGAACTCTATTTCTTTTCCATCATAAGTATAAATTTCACCTTCCAAGGTATCATTACTTTTATCATCACTACCTTCGAAATAATTGTGATTAAAAGATTCAGCATTTTCTAAAAACTCTATAATCTGTTGCTCATTATTAAACACTTACCAATGATTCAGATTGTTAGGAACACTAGGCTGATATACAATCTCAATCCGATACATTTCATCTTTGAAATCAGGATGTGGTAAAAGTAGTGACTCTAAGACTACAAGAGAGTCAACTCTAGTATTTTGATCTCTTAGAACGGATTCTATAGAAAAGGAATCAAAATATTCAATACAATCCCAAACTTTGTTTATGTAGTGCTTGAGTTGGCCATTTTTCACAATATAAACCTTCTTGACTTGTTTCAAAACCAATTCTACATCTCCCATGGCTCTCAATTACTTAATTTACCCTTTTCTTTTTCTATACTTAGACCAAGTAATAGGGCCTCATACTCTACTGTGTTATTGGTATTAGCAAGTTCTAGTTTGAAAGCAAAAGGAAACTTATAACCATCTGGTGAAACTAGAACTACCCTCACACCTGACCTAACATTAGCACAACTTCCATCAAATTCTAATGTCCATAATTCATTAACTAGATCAAGACTAATTTGATACATGAGCATTCTTCTTGAGTAGAGGAGCACATGTAGGTACCTGTCCCAATTTCTACAAATAGAATATTTACTCTTGGATCATCAGAATTCAATACTGTGAACTTGGATTTGGGCTCAAGATTTAAGCATCTTTTTTTCCCATCCAATGGTATTAAAGCCTGTGACCAGTCCATTTGTATTTCCCCACCCAAATCTTTACAAAAACTCCTATTCAAAAGCATCCCATAGCTAGCCAAAATATCAACAACTAATATGGTAAATTTTAATCTATTTTTAGGAAAAGTGGCTAGGGCTACTTGGGAATCCTTGATCTGACCTATGATAGGGACTGGGGAACCATCCATGAAATAACATTTACCCTAGGAGGAGGTAAAAGATAAACCTAGGGCTTTGGCTATTTGGGCAGGCATCACATTTTCAGAAGCTCCAGAATCAATGATACAATTCTTAGCCTAAAACTAGCAATGTATAATGACACATAAAAAGGTTCTAGTTTTGCAAAAGGATTTTGTGAACTTGAAGGTTTATCTACAAATTTTGAGAAAATTTGATCTTCTATGGGAGTTTCACTTCCACAAGATACTTGAGAATTACATTGGGATGGTGGAGGCTCTTGTTTGATATACTTAACTAGCCTATCTAGTTTTGTAGGGTTGAGCCTTAGGTATTCAGCTTGTGAAATCTGAATTTTTGTACTTTTATAGGACTCAACTATATCAAATGAGTTGGGATCAAGAGTAATGGAGGAGTAAGTGGATGGTACCTCAGTCTACACACTTTTGGGAGCAACTTGTTCTTGTTTCTTCTACCTTGTCAAAATATATTTTGAGGCCGAGGATGAACCACTTTTATCTCCTTTAGCTTGTTGTTCTCTAGTGAATACAACATAATTAGAGTCATCAATTTTAACATACACATCCTCTCTTGCCTCTACATCTAGTACATACTCGAAGAAATTCATGCCGACATCATGAGATTGGCTAGGTTCCTCCACATACAGTTCTTCAACATGTTCATTTGTTGAGAGAATTTACATGAATCTAATCATCTCTGGGTAGGTAGCTCCATCATGATCTGAAGTTAAATGAAAATTACAATGATTACTTTTGCAGGAAGAAGGGGCACTCTCGATTTCCAATCTTTGGTTAGGGCCAGTCAATGACAATGTCTTATTGGGAGCTCCTTGATAATTATATTCTCTTAGGGATATCTTGATAGGGTGATTGTGGAGGACCCTTTGGCATCTGTCTCTTCAGAGTGATTATATCATTGGCCAATCTTTGAATAACTAGATCAATAGAGTTTACTGGCAATGGTTTAATAGACCGCTATTCTTTCTTCCATTTTCCAACAACAATCAAATCATCTTCTATAGATATCTCTCTCTCTTGAGTAATTTCTATAGTAGTTGCACCCTCCCTTTTGATAGTGAAACTTACATTTATTGGTAGGGTATTAATGAACATTGATTTCAACAAATGAGGACCGGGTCTCATATTTGCAACAATTCTATTATACAATTTATTAAACTTGGCTACAAATTCTCTCATTGATTCATGAACCTATTTTTTCATAGAGCCCAACTGAGCAACCAAAACTTGAACATTTCTAGCAGTCTTAAATCTATTTTCAAACCTTGTTCTTAGGGTAGCCCAATTAGGCATGGAGCCATTCGGAAGGGAGTAGAACCAATCCGCAGTAGCACCAGTCAAATATTCCACAAAGAGTCTCATAGCAACATCCTCATGTTGTACCACAAGAATAGAAGAAGTGACAAAGAAAGCTTGCATGTGTTCATCAGGAGTAACCTTCCCATCTCCACTGAATTTTGGTATGATTTTCCCTAAACCCTTTGGAAAATCATGAAGCTGAGCACCAACTCCAAAGGTAAGAGGTCCTATTGTAGCTCCCCAAGGGACATGTTGGGCCATTCTAACAGGGTTGTGGACAAGAAAATTTATTTGTAGGGGAAGAATAGTGTCGTGCAAGACAAGATCCTGAAAAGATATATTAGGAACCCCATAAAAATAGGTTTAGAGGGAGGAGATGATAGTCTACTAATAGACTTAACCTTTCAGTTAGGTAGAAAGGATAAGAAACCAACCACTTCTAATAACTCAAAATATTTATCTATGATCCCTTTCTTCTTATCTCCCCTTGTATATCTTTTAGAAGCTAGAGCTGAAAAAACAATAATAAATTATAGAGTTGCCATCTTTCACTTACTAATTGTTTCGTGGAATATTTTTTCCATTATTCAACTGATTTCTTTGATTTTTAGGACCTCTAACTCTTTTGACTATGGGTGCAATATTCTCTACAAAAATAATTTCCTAGGCATTCTCAAAACACATGGCATTTTCTCTAATGATTTCCCCAAGTTCTTCTTCCTCTAACACTTCATGAATCCTATGATATTGGAGGTTGGTTCTTCTTTGTTTCCAAGTGAGTAGCCAAAGACCAGTAACTATATCTTCTTGTTCACCAACCAACCAGTCTACGTTAGGATGAAGAACAGAAGTGTTACACTTTTGAAGAACCATAACTATCAATTACAAAGAAACTCATAATGCAAATATTTTGAATTCAATTCCCAACAGGGTCACCAAAAATTTGTTGGTTAACATATTTGTCACCTAATTCTATATTCTTACGCCAACAGAGGTGACAAACATGATAACAGTTGAATAAATCATAATAGTGTTTCAGACTAATTCTCTACTTATTTTAAAAGTTGGCAACTACCTTCTTTAGATATTCAATGAATGATTTCTAACTAATATTGCTTTTAACCAAAAATAAAATGAAAGGAAATGCTTTTAACCAGAAATATTTGAAAGAAACCCACACAACGAGACCTTAAAGTACCAAATTTCAAAAACTATACTAAAATAAATCTTACACGTCCATCACTATAAAATCTTTATTCATAGATAAACATTCCATAGTAATGAAAATAACCAAATATCTATCATCCCAATAATAGAAAATCCACTAGCAAAATATTTAGCATAAGCATAATACATCCACACACCATAACACAAAGATTATGCATGCACAAACTTCACCATTGTCTTTCTATATTGAGATAACAAAAAGCAATAAAAAAATATCCCTATTGCCAAACAATCACCCCATATTTAAAGATTACAAATTGTCCACAATAACGGTTTCTTGAAGATGACCGTTTGATTAAAAATGATTTTTTAAAAAAGTATCAAGAGAGTCAAATTCAAGAAAATAACATAACAAATAAAAAATAATTAGCGGTCCCAGCTCCAACTCTTTCGCTTCTAATTATCTCCACCTCCCGCTACTCCAGTAATGCCTCATGTTCCTTTACCCTTTGCCTGTATTACTGGTACATGGTGATAGTTGTAGTGATGTTTTTGCTTCCTAGAGTCATGGTGATTTGCAACCTTGTTCTCCATCTTGAAAGTGCATGATCCAAATCAGCAATTGTTTCATAGATACTGCCACTTTCACCCTTGAACGTACTCATATAGATCTGCAAATTACTCAAATTTTTGAATGATTTTGTTGTGGTTGTCTCAAGATTACCTATCTCCTTATGAAACACCTCCTTAAATTGCGATGATATGTCCACAACATCCAATATCTTCTCATCAAACTCATCTGTGAGCTCTACCTCTAGGGCATTGAAATTCTCCTTGATCTTCACTAATATATCAAAATATTTTTCTAACACTTTATTGATTTCCTTGATATAATCTTCATATATCAACAGTTTCCAATCCAAAAACTCAAACCAATTAGGATCAATTTCTTTGGGATCCTTTACCAATTTTTCTTTAATCAACAAAATGTGGTCCATGGAGATCAACTCATCAATTTCTTTAGAAAGCACATATGTGCTACTATGTTCTTTTCTTATTTGCTAGAGTTCAGTTACTAGTTTCTTTCTCTTGTTAGATACATTAACATAAAATTTGTAAAATTTACGAATGTAGAACAAGCCATCTTGGTAAATCCCTTCTATCCACCCATTGGCAGCTTTGGCATAACCCAAATTTTTCTTGACCTTTGCACAGTGTCAGAATCAATACCTTGAATATTTGAGCTTGAGGCTTGCTCAGGGACTAGAGTCACAATTGATGAAATACAATTTCTTAAAGAAAGATTTTGAGATTGCAATTGAAGGTTCTCTTTTTTTTGTTCTTTTTCTCTTTTAATTAATGCATTAATAGAGTAATCATCATGATAGACATCACCTTCAAAAGTAGATGGCCCCATTTCAATGTGAGAAACCTCGTAGTTGGCCTTTGTGATCTCATTTTCATTTAGGTCCTTTACAGGATCATCGATCTCCAGCAGTTGATGCCTAGAAGTAGGATCAGTGACAATCTATGACATCCTTTTAGCCTTTTTTGGTTTAGGGTACCCTGCAAAAGCATATCAACTGTATCTACTTCAACCATCATGGCAGGAATATGTTTCCTCTTCTTTTCCATAACTTTCTTCAACCATGTCAGAGAAGAAGCTACAAGCCCAGTGTCTCTACTTTCAACACTCACATTCTCCATTCTCTCAATTGACTGAACATAAACATAAGTATCTCATACCAGAGATGGAGGAACTTCAAAGAAAGTGGGAAAAGAATTATCTTCAATTATCTGTTGGAAAATTTCCTCGAAATTTGTAGGTGTCAGTTTCTCTTGACTAGTTCTTTTCTTAGGCATTGACAGGGGCACACTATCCTATACACAAATTTATTTTAGCTTGGCCCTTGTGTCTTCTGGCTTCTCACCATCTCCTCCTGACTGTGAACTAGTGTCAAATGACCTAATTGTTTGCTTTCCAATTGATATGTTCACACCAGAGGTATGTATAGTCCCTTGCTCCTTCCTCTGTGAAGCTCTTTGCTCCTGATGGGAACTTGCACTTTTCTGCCATGTCCCTTTCAACCAATCTAAATTTCTTCTTAAAATAAGAGTGGAACAAACCATTAAATCTGAGACATCATCTTTTGACCAATTAATTTTGAGGGTTTAATAGCAGGAGGCTGATATTTGGGATCAATGATCATTGAATCTTCCTCCACATCTTCCATAATATTAAAGGAGATACCAAAGGTCTGTATTTTCCTTAAAGTCAATCTCATAAAAATTATCCTATGCACCTCACTTCATCTGTACAATCTTCCCAAAAATCCTCAATATCAGGGTGATATTCATAGCTGCCAACTCCATACAAATTTTGCTACAACAATTCCCCAAAGGAAGAAAGCTTGTACTTTGAGAAGTATTAGCAGAGAATAAGAGTGTAGGCTAAATGACTTAATGAATACTTCACCACCCATCGTTGTTGTTACTTGATAGGATGTGCAATTAATGCGGCATTCAATTTCATTCCTCAAAAAGATAGCCTTTAAAACTGCTTTTTTTTTTTAAAATCCTAAAAAGACAACTCAAGGTTAGTTCATACATATTATTTAATGAGGTGGCGGCACCTTGAAAACCACAAAAAGTTCACAATGTCGTGTGATTGCAAAAACTTAGAACATTAGAACCAAAGTCAGGAGTTTCAAAGTTTTGAGAACCTCCAACTCATCGACTTCAATGACAACCAATGAAGACTTGCAACTTGACAAAGGGAACCAAGTCAAACAATCGAGAAGTTTTGAAAATTTAGAACTCCGTGACAAGGTTATGAAACTTGAAGGACTAGTGACCAAGGTTAGGAAAAACACACAACTCGCGAATTTGAGCAATTTTCAAAATGAATGAACAACAAGGCATTGAAAATGGATGAAGTAAAAGAGTTGAAATTCCTAAGGAGGGGAAGTTTAAAATTGTTGATACTTGTCTATATGTTATGGATAACAATGTGGAGCAAGGTACTTTACCAAGATTCACTTGAAGAGTAGGTATCATCAATCAAAGAAGGAGATGAATGGAAGATCACATGCAAGAAAAAGGAGGGACTATATGAGTAGTTGGTCATGAAATTTGGTCTCACAAATTCCCCAAGCACATTCATGAAGTTGATGAGCGAGGTTCTCAAACCGTTTCTGGGTAAGTTTGTAATTATGTATCTTGATGAAATCTTGGTTTTTAGTAAGGAGAAGAATGAACATTTAGAACATGTGAGGGCTATTTTGCAAAGATTAAGAGAGGAAAGGTTGTTTGTAAATCTTAAGAAATGTGTCTTCATGAAGGAGGAGCTGGTGTATTTGGGTTTTGTCATCTCAAAGGAAGGCCTACGAATGGATCCAAAAAGGGTTAAGGCAATTCTTGAATGGCCATCCCCTAGGAGCATGTTTGAAGCTAGGAGTTTTCATGGTTTGGAAAGCTTCTATAAGAAGTTTATCAAAAAATTCAGTAGCATTTGTGCACCAATCACTAATACAATGAAGGGGGAGAAAAGAGAATTCAAGTGGACAATTGCATCAAAGCGGAGTTTTAACATCTTGATATTAGCCTTATTGGATTTCAACAAAGAGATCCAAGTTGATTGTGATGCAAGTGGGACAACAATAGGAGGGGTGTTGAGTCAAGAGGGAAGACCTATAGCCTACTTCAGCAAAAAATTAAATGATTCCAAGAGGAAGTACTCTGTGTATGATCAAGAGTTTTATGCTATTTTGTAAGCACTCAAGAAATGGAGACACTATTTGTTGTCCAAGGAGTTTGTTCTCTACACTGATCACCAAGCTTTGCAATGCATCAATAGCCAAGGTAAGCTCAATGAAAGGAACATAAAATGGGTGGATTTTTTACAAAGCTATTCATTTGTTCTTAAGCATAGGAGCAGTAAATCTAATCAAGTAGCAGATGCTTTAAGTAGGAGATGCCTATTTTTGAATAAATTGGAAGTTGATGATATGGGATTTGATTTGATGAAAGAAATGTATGAACATGATCTTGATTTTGGTGAAGCATGGGCTGCATGTAAGAATCCTTGATAGGGTGATAGAACTAAATGGTTGGAGTATTTTATTCAAGAGGGGTTGTTGTTTAAAGGTCAGCAATTGTGCATACCAAGGGGCTCTATGAGAGAAAACTTGATTCAAGAAAAACATGGTGGGGGACTTGGTGGACATTTTGGAGTGGATAAAACTTTGGGGCAGCTGAGTAAAGTTTATTATTGGCCAAGTATGACCAAGGATGTGAATAATTTGATTCAAATGTGTACCATTTGTCAACATGCCAAAGGGACAAGTCAAAACACGAGACTATATCAGCCTTTTCCAATTCTGGAAAAACCATGGGAGGAAGTAAGTATGGATTTCATTCTTGGGCTGCCTAAGACTCAAAAAGGTAATGAATCCATCTTTTTCATAGTTGGTAGATTTTCAAAAATGTCTCACTTTATTCTATGCAAAAAGACCAATGATGCTTCACATACAACCAACTTGATTTTCAAAGAGGTTGTTAGATTACATGGCTTTACCAAGGAGTATTGTTTCCGATAGAGACACCAAGTTTGTTAGTCATTTTTGGAGGACATTATGGAAAATATTGGGTTCTCATTTAACTTATAGTTCAGCATATCATCATCAAATTAATGGGAAAACAAAGGTGGTAAATAGGATCCTTGGAAACTTACTCAGATGCTTGATAGATGGGAGGCCAAAACAGTGGGATCTAATACTAGCACAAGCTGAATTTTCCTATAACAACTCCATAAATCGAAGCACAGGTAAGAGCCCTTTCCAAATTATTTATGGTTTCAGTCCTAAGGGGGTTCATGAATTAAGAGAGTGTGCATATTTGGGAAGGAAAAGTGCAGCAATTGAAGAATATGTTGACTATATGCATGAACTTCATCAAGAAATTAAGGAGAAGTTGGAAACTAGTGCACAAAAATACAAGGCTCATGCAGATTTGAAAAGAAGAGCTCAAGAATTTGAGGTGGGAGAGTTGGTCTTAGCCCACCAACAGAAGGAAAGATTCCCTCAAGGAACCTACAACAAGCTACAACATGAAAAGATTGGACCATGCATGGTGCTCAGAAAGTTTATGGTCCAAGGTTGAGATTTTGGAGATTATTTTATTAGTAAAAGAATGGGTGAATTTTAGCTATTTTATGGTTCTGAAAAAGTGGAAAATGGAATTTATCTTGGAATCCCAAAAGGCCACATCCCAGATGCTTTTTCTCCATTATTGGAGCATTTTGTAACTCCTCTTTGATTTTATTTGTTGGGAATTTGAAGTTGGGCACCCAAGTAATGGAAAAGAGAGAGGTTCTAGAATGAACCAATTTTAGAGTGCCTTATTGATTGCAGGTAGGTGAAGCTACACCCTACTTTTAGGACTATTTTTTGATTATTTTGTTGCAGATTGAATGAGGATTCCATTGCCCAGATGAATAGAAGAAGCTTGATGTTGAAAAGATAAAATGAAGATGAAGGATTTTGATGCAAAACCAGGGAATACCTTTCCTAGGCATCCATGAGAGAAGGAGGGATGATTTTATGCTATTATATGTTGCCTTTAGTTTCTTTTTGGCATTTATAGAGAGTTTTTGCATTGTTTTGTTTGTAGGAAGAGAAAAACTTGTACCCAATTTGACTAGGTAGTGTTGTTTGCAAATGGAAGCACTTGTAATAAGAGATGCTTGTATTTTTCAGTCTTTTGCAGATGAGAATGAAAATACCATGTTTATTTGCTGCTAAAGTTAATTTTTGCTGCATTTTATTTCTTTTGAATAGTGTAGTAGAGTGGTTTGGGCTACAACAATTGACAGCCTGAAAAGGCTCTCAGTTGTTGGCTGCATTAGGTTGTCAAGCCTAATGGTGAAAATATGGAAGAAGAAAAAGAAGAGGAGACATTGGAAGAAGAAAAGATAAAGGAGTTGCTTAAAAAAGAGAAAGAAGAAAATATTAAGGAAAAGGAAGCAAATATTGATGCTACTCATAAGGAGAGAGTGAAAGAAGAGAAGATTGAAACAATTGTTGAAAAACATAAGATTGAAAGGACAAAAGAGCAACAAGAAGTGGTTGCCCCATAATCATCACAAATGGTTGTCGCTTTGTGGTTAGAGTGGTAGTACAAGGATAAAGCTCTTATCGTATGAGATCCAAGGGAAAGCTTTGAGGAAATCCTGTCTCATGTAGGAAAATAGCCAAAAGAGAAGAAGATCAAGGTTTGATCCCACATCACCAAGGACACTTTGGGATCTCATATTGTTCACATTTCCACCCTAGTTGTGGAAAAGGATGTTTCCTCCATTCTTTCCTCTGAGTATAGGGAAATTTCTATGGATATCAGTCCAATGAATAAGGCCCAAGAGATTGATGAATTCCAAGGGTTAGTAGCTATTGTTTTATAGAGGATAGACAAAGATCAGGATACTAAGAAAGACCTCAAATCTGAGGTTATAAAGATGACTTATTTTATTCAGCAAATAGTGGCTCTGAGACAAAGTATTCCCATTGATGTTTCTACACCTAAGCTTATATCCAAACATGAACTCAACATAATGGAGAAAATGAAGAACTAGACTCAAGCCACCTTTGAATGGATTAAGCATATTGATTCTAAGGGAGATAAAGTGATAGGTCTTGTGGTGGAAGTGCATAATATTTATTTGATTTTGAAATAAGAAGTTGATAAGGAGATAGAGGATTGTGTCTCCTTAAATATTTTGAGATGACAAGCCCGAAGGTGCATGTAATTCAAGCATTGTTTGCAAACTTTTTGAAGAGAAAGCATTTTAGTGAAGGATAGGGTCGAAGAGCTTCTGTTATGGTTGTATGCACATGATTTTTGCAAGGAAATTGTTTCACAAGTTTGTCCAAAGTTAAGGACAATTGCAGATAGGATCAATAATTTGATGTTGGGTTGTGATATGTTTTTTAGAACATGGTTGGATTTTCCATTGCTGCAAAAAAGTTGGATGATGTAGCCATTAAACATAATTGGAAGAAGAGGATGCAGAAGGCTTCAGTAATAGCTTGGATGGAGATTTATTGGATGATGTTGTAAGAACATTTTCCTTATCAAAAGAAATTGTTAAGCAAAGAAAAGCATGTGTTGATTTTCATGGAGAGTTTGTTGGAAGTGTACAAGGTCATCAGCTACAAGTTCCACATGGCACAACCTCCACCACGAGCAGCTAACTGAAGTCTTGTGTAATTTTTTCAAATATGATATAAAAGAAAAAGATGCTAGGAATAATATAATTGATGATAATTTTTTGTAAATTCTGGCTAGCTGTAGGTAGTTACCTCAAAGTGTGTGCACCCAACTTTTATGGTATTTTGTAGGATATTTTAATAAAAAATATATTAGTATTTTTTACATTCTCTTAGGCTCACATGTGACCCTATTTTCTAAATTGGGGATGATTGTAAAGTGTATTTAATGTACCCAAAAACCTAAAAGAAAATCAAATCTTGGCCCTTGGTGTTGAGATGATCTGCACCATTAATTCCATAGAATTATTCTATAAAAAGTAGTCTCCTCTCATTTGTAAGGGACTGAAAGGAATTGGTGTAACAAGCATTGTAAAGCAATATAAGTGAAAGCATTGAAGTGTTGGTGATTTCCCTAGTTATTTTTGGATGCATGCATGATTCTCTCTTTCAATTTTATTTCCAACATTATTAGTTTCAGTTCAACTTTAAAATGTTATAGTGCTAGGTTATTTTTATAAACTTCCAACTCATACCATTTGTAGTTTGTTGATTGTAGATTGCAGTGTATGGTTAGTCATAGCTATTTTATTACATTAAGTTCAACTATGGATATTTTTCATGTATGTATGAATGCTACAATCTAAAATTTTGAATTTTACCTTTGAAATTGGACTATTTATGCTACATTGTAGGCTTGACCTTGATTAACCAAAGATTAGTTTATTGGGTGTTTATTTATCTGCAACATTTGTCATTGTTACATCTATCCTCAAGTTTTCATGGTTAGGAACTCTTCTATCTTCACATAATTGTACTCACTCAGTTGAGAGTGAATATAATTGTGGACATCTTTAGATGAATCACATTTATTGAAACACGAGAGAATGCACTATCCATGTTAGTCATAGTCAATATGTAAGGATGTTTCTTGAAATCTGGCCTTGGTTTGTCAACAACATCTATGATAATTGGTGTAGCTATGATAGAGCTTTATGAATACTAGGGTTTTACAAGCAAAACCAAAGAAATACATGTGAATACTACTACTAGGGTTTTCACACAATTTACTAGAAACCTTCTTCACTTCCTTAGCTCTTGAAATCACTTGATACAATTAAAATGAAATCAATTTGATTAGAAAGGAAATAAATATACCTCATATAAACCCTAGTCGCTCTACAATAAATGCATTTATTTTTCCTTGACAATTAGAAACTTTTTATCGTCTAAGATACCACAGAGATTTGTGATCATTGAACAATATTCCATAGAAGGTGTATTTTCTCTAAAACTTTGAGTAAAAAACCATATCACCATTAACCATTATGCTAAAGTCTTCAACATCTCATGATTTACAAGGGTTCATTTGCAATTACAACTCCAGCTGAGCTAATACTTTCCTTTTAGTTACTAGAGGATTCATCTACACCATGTTAAGGTACACATTCACTCTTTACTTCACTTTCTTCTTTATTCTACCATACTTTGTTCATATCCTTCATTTTCTAAGCAAATTCAAAGATATTTTGAGGGGAAAGAGATCTTATATTCTTTCCCTTGCATAACCTTGCAGTGTGTCTTGGTTAACTACAATTGTAGTAGGTGATACTAGCTTGTGGAGCATAATTACTTCTTCTCACATTGGATCTACAATCACCAGCCCTATGAGAAAACTTATTGCATGTGTAGCATTAGTTCCATATAAGGTTTGAGAAGTCATAACATTACTATTCCTTATTATTTTACTTCTACATTCATTAGCCTTATGAAAAAAATTATTACAAGCATAGAACTGACCATGAAATGATTGAGAGTTCATAACATTGTACCTTGGAGGCCTAAATGAATTTTGACTCATCTTTCTTCTACACTCAACTACCTTATGACCAAACTTTTAACAAGTATAAAAGTTACCATTGAACATGATAGGAGCAATTTGTTTGGGGGCAAGCTTTCTGAAATTGTTCTTCTTGTTCGAACATGAATGAATCCACCTTCTCTATTATTATCTTGATCTATCTTTGCATATCTAGAGGAATTCCTTTTAGATTATTTAGTGTTATCATTCTCCTCCTTTGAAGTTATCATATAGGTTTGCAGATGTACTAGTGACAATACTTTTTCCCTTTTCAAAACCTAGACTAGATTTATCTTTTGATGGCTTTTGAGAGTTAATCAACTCATCAAAAATTTAGAAACCTCCTCTCAATTTTAGACACTTGTCAATTTTCTCTTTTTCATTTTCAAGTTCTTTTCTTAGAAATACAATTTCTTCCTTAAGTTTTGAGTATTGAGCAGTTTTATCATTGAGCTTAGTATTCAATCCTCAATCCTCTTGCCTTCTTCAATTTTAACTTTCAAATTAGATATCACAATTTTTGCCTCCTTGAATTTAATTTCACATCATTTCCTCCCTCTATTTGAGCTTTTAGTTTTTCAATTTATTCTTTTGATTATTTAGCTTGTGCCATTAATTTGGCAATTGTCTCCTTTGATTTCTCAAGAATCCACTCATATTTGATATTTTTCATTCTTGCTTCATCCAAATCTTCAAGAGCATATCAAAGTTCTCCTTTAAAATCTACTTCACAATCTTTTGGATTGATGTCCCAACTTTCAAGTTCCATTGACTCTAGATTTGGTTCTGGAATAAAATTATCATTCATCTTTACTACAGACACCATGTGTTCAAGTGCACGATCTACCTTAGCTATTAGGCTTCTCATGGTACTTGGATCTGATACCAACTATTGAACACACTATAGTGCTGAGAGGAAGGGGGTGCAGGGGGGTGAATCAACATATATTAAAACTTAACCATTTCCATTTGTAGATTAAACATCACATCACATCAACTGAAAGAACAACAAAAATAAAAACATGCACGAAACAAGGACACAAAGTTTTTTAAGTGGAAAAACCAATGAGGGAAAAACCATAGTGAGAGTTAACTCACAATATATGAAGCTCAATGCTTACAAAAATTAAATTATTGTTTAAGGCCCACTACCTATGGAATTGCAAACTAAGGCGCACAACCTTAGGGCAAGAAACAAGGACTTGCTAAGACTCATTATCTCAAAGAAAGATACATGAAAGTTATAATGATAAATATGAATATGAATTGCTATAAAATAAAGCATATTTCTTATGCTGTTGTTGTAGTTCCTTTTTCGTAAAATTAATCCTTCATGTGCACTAACTTCACTCACTTCATCTTCAACATATTACTTAGTCTCAATTCACTATTCACTCATTCCTTCACAAATGATTTTTTTCTTCTACGAATATCCTCTACAACAATACACAACTCTAATTAGGTTGGCTCCAGAGGACCTTTAACTAAAACAAATGATAAAACATAGGCCAGGTTCAATCACATGCATCATGAGGAGAAAAAGAGTTGTGGATCAACACATGACATAATAGGGCCCAAATACATCATAGAACACTCACCAAAGAAAAATTAATTAAACAAGATCAACTGCAAATGAAGGAAACAAGCTTGTCAACCCAAACTAAATCAACAACGCCAAAATCACAAATTGTTCAACTTTGCACCACCGAGGAAAAAATGAAACCTTCATGCAAACCAAGATGCAATAATTTTAGTCTATGCATAATATCTCTTCAACATTTTCCTAAAATGTATGATCATCATATGTTGGTGCAACATAAGAAACCCATTGAATATACAAGAACAATTTTTTTCTAACAAGTTGTAACAATCTATCATTTGAAAACCGATCTTGCAAACCACCAAAACACCAGATACTACAAAGTAGTGTGCATTTAACATTACTTCTCATGTCTTCAAAACTGAAAGGCCCTTACTTCACTTCTAGAGGAATGTAGAGCATTCCAACACACCTTCATCAACCCATTATTCTTCCAGAGTATAGATCAGAACTCTGTCACTTAAAATTTCATTGTATAATGTGTAATAAATTGAATTCTTAGATTTAACACCTTCACTTCTCTACCACCTTATATTCTAAACTACAAGAAAAAAGCTTGCATTGTGGAGGGATTCTGAAAAAAATACCATGACTTTGTCATAAAATATATGTTGTAAGTTCCTTAGCCAGTCTTATGCAACTTATCTCAAAGTGTGGAAAGTCAAATCAGAATGATGTCAATGTAGGAAAATTGTAAACATATGAGAACCTATGTATCTACCTCCGCAACATACTTAGGCATCAGACTAAATACCATTTCAACCTCATACAACATTGGTAACTTGCACCGTGCACACCAAATATTCACTAGAGTATGTACAACCTTAAACACACATATCTGGCATAAGTGACAACACATATTTAGTTGAAATCAATGCCAACAAATCTTTCCAACAAGAGGTGCTTGTCTTATGACCTTGAGTTTTATGCTTTGGTGCAAACCTTAAGGAAGTGGAGGCATTATTTGATTCCTAAGGAGTTTTTTTTATTTTCAAAGATAATCATGTGCCCAAATTAAGTCAAAGACATATGAAATGGGTGGAGTATTTGCAAAATTTCACTTTTTCTTCAAGCACAAAAAATTTCCAAGCTAATAAGGTGGAAATTTGAGTATGAGAGCCTTACTTAAGAGAAATTTAGATATAAAGTGGAGGAATATAATATCTTACTTAGATTTTTATAAATATGATTTGGATTTACATGAAGCCTATGAGGTGTGTAGAAATCCAACCATAAGGAATAAAAAACCTTGGATGGGATACATGTTGTAATATGGATTATTTTTTAAAGGATCATAACTTTGTGTACCAATGAGTTACATGGTAAAATATTTAATCAGAGAAAAGAAATATGCTAGTATTGTTGGTCATTTTTATCCTAGATAAGACTTTAGCCCAACTAATTACTCATTAATTTTTTCCTCAAATGTAATCAAATGTGAGGAAGTTTGCAAAAAGGTATAAAGTGTGTTTATTGCAAGTATGAGTAGTTAGTGTTGTCATTGATGTCGAAAAGTATGTGTTGTCATTGATGTCTATTGTTGGATAAGATTGTTTCAAGAGTGTGAGTAGTTGATGCTTTTATTATTGCATTATATTGTCATTAGTAAAGCTACTAGTGTCAACCTCTAGTGTTGTTGTGATAAGTTTCTATGATCTATGTGGTTAAGTGGCTATATTGCAATTGGTTCAATTGTGTTGAGGAAGTAATGAATATGATGAGGATGTGTCACATTAATTTTGATAATCTGGTAAGAATCAATTCAGTTCAAGTAGTGAGAGATCTACCAAAGATTACAAAGCCTATCAATGTTGTCTGCAAGGGTTGTTAGATTGGAAATCAAGCAAGAAGAAGTTTCAAAGGAAAAGAACAATCTTTTACCAGATTGTTGTAATTGGTTCATATATATCTTTGTGGTCCCACAAGAAGAAGTCTTCAAGGTGATAGGTATTTCATTCTTTTTATTGATGACTATTCTAGAATGACATGGGTTACTTTTCTTAAAGAAAAATATGAAGTCGTAGATAGGTTCAAAGAATTTGAAGTTAAATGGTTGAGAATGAAATAGACATGAAAATAAAATGCTTGAGGTTTGATAGAGGTGGAGAGTTTACCTCCAATTAATTTAACATGTTTTTTGAGAATCATGGCATAAAGAGGCACTTGTCTACCCCTAGGAATCCTCAGAAAAATGGAGTCGTTGAAAGGAAAAACATCATAGTTTAAGAAGCTACAAGGACTATGATGAAATAAGCTAACCTACTAGAAGTCTATTGGAGAGAAGAAATTCATACTATTGTTTATATACCAAACAAAGTTCAAGAAAAAGGAAACACCACAAAGACTCCCTATGAGTTGTGGTATGGAAGGATCCCTATTGTCAAACATGTTGAAGTGTTTGGAAGCAAGTGTTATATCAAAAGAAATGAAGAAAACTTGGGAAAGTGTGATGCAAGATCTGATGAAGGGTATCTTCTTTGGATATTCTACCGGTGCTACAATAAAAGACTAGGAAGGATTGTTGAGAGTGCAAGTGTCAAGGTTGATGAAGATATTCAAAACTCAGTGGTGATAGATGAATATGAATCAGATGATCCTGATTGCAGAGAAAAAGAAAATGCTAAGGAAAAGGAAGTGTAGTTTGAAGAGGAAGACGCTCTGGGAAAGAACCCTAGAACCCCTAAGTATGTGAAGAGGAATCATTCTGAATAAAAAATCATTGGAGACAAAAGAAACGGTGTGCTAACAAGAAGGAAAGTTGTTGAAGAAGAGGTAAATTTTTGTTTACTTTCTAAAGTTGAACCTAAAACAGTGAATGAGGCATGCAAACATGAACATTGGATGAAGGTTATGGAAGAAGAACTACTATAGATTGAGAAGAATCAGACTTGGGAACTTGTCCCAAGACCTACAAAAAAAACATAATTGGAACTAAGCGGGTGTTCAGAAAAAACTGAATGAGAACGAAGAAGTTGTAAGGAACAAGGAAAGGCTTGTGTGTAAAGGGTACTCACAAATTGAAGGAATATATTTTGAGGAGACATTTTATCTAGTGGAAAGAATGGAGGCTATCAAGATATTTTGGATTTTACAACATTTAACGAATTTAAATTTTATCAAATGGATGAGAAGTCTACTTTCTTGAATGGAGAATTGGAAGAAGTATATATGGAATTGTAGTGTAGAAAATTGTACCCCTTTCTAGGAGAAAGTACAATTCACACTTATTTGGACCTATTTTGGTGACCTTTTTCATCAATGCATTTTAAAATTCTATTAATAGGCCCCTAATACCCCTTTATCATGCATCCCAAGGCTTATTTAACTTAATTTTATTTAATTCCTGACATCACAACCCACATTAAACAAATGCTAGGGTTTAAATTAATGCCTCAACACTCTAGGAGTCCTAATGATTTAGGTCAAGACCCATTCGCCATAAGGCGAATGGGTCCTAATTAAGATTCCTAAACTAAACTTTTGGCATGTTTTGGATAGTATTTTAAGATTTCAAATTCAAATTTCACATGTCAACTTTTTGGATCTGATAATTGGAAAATTAGGAAGGAAGCTTATAAATCTAAGTTTTACATTCATTTTTCACTAGACAAGAAAAGAGTTTCACATGAGATCAAGAATTTTTGCATTCAAGAGAAAGAAGCAAGCAAAATTGAAGTCTTGGAGAAACATTCTATTGTTTTTGTAGGTCCTAAAGCTTTTTTTTTCATCAAATATCAAGCATTATTGAAGAATTTATGATAGATTCTAGGTTTTGGTAGAAGCACTATGAGATTCAACCTAACCTAATAACTTGTTTCCTAAGTGATTCCATCTTCTATGATCATTATATTTTCAGCCTAAAGAGAGATATATTCAAATTTGTGACTTATTAAGGGGATTTGAGGTCTCCTAAAGTAGGTCTTATTCATTGTTCATGTTCATTTAGGATCATATTCTAACACACTTGAGTAGGGTTTCTTGGCATTAGTTGGAATCTTAATCTTAGACAAAATTAAGGTTAGGATTGCACACATATTTCATGTTTCATATTTCTATTTATCATCAAGGTTTAATTACCAAAATTGGGGTTTGATCGAGGCAAACCCCTATCCACCAACAAACATTAAATTTATTTTGCATATTTTTGACAAACCTGAATCCGAGAGTGGGGATATCAAGTTACATGAAGGAATTACAACTCTTAAACTTCAATTTAAGATTCATTTTTTTCCAAAAGAGCTTACTAGGACCCATTTTCCATAGGGAAAATGAGTCCTTGTTAAGGTTACAAAAGCAACAAGTTTTGACAGGTGCACAACATTCATTACCCTTAGATTCTCTGGGAAGTTTGTTGGTTCCTTCTATCTTATGCTAAATCTCTTAAATGAACTTTATAGAACTAAATTTGGAGTTACTTTGCTATTTTTAATCTTTCTCCCCAAAGTGTTATTTGACCTAGATCCCTATCCTTGCAAAAAAAGGGAAATTTGTAGATTCACACTTTGACTTGATTCTCCTTGAGGTTGATTGTGATTTCATTGTGTGGATCTCATTTCCTAATGAATTGAGGAAAGATAGGACCCCCTTTGTCTCTCTTTGGATCTAATTTTCCATTTTGGGACACCCCTATATCCTATTTTTCTTTCATTTCAATAACAACCAGAAGGATTTTAGTTATCAAACAAATTGAATATGGTATGCAAATTGAAGAATGCATTATATGGATTGAAGCAAGCTCCTAGAGCTTGGTATGCAAGGTTGGATAAGTATTTGATATAATAAGGATTCAATGAAGGTACTGCAAATAGTAATCTTTATTTTAAAGTTGAAAAAGATCAAATCTTGATTGTGGTTGTGTATGTTGATCACATAATTTTTGGAGAAAATGAAGCTATGTGTAAGAAGTTTGTATAAGAGATGCAAAAAGAGTTTGAAATTTCTATGTTTGGGGAGATGATTTTCTTCCTTGGGCTACAAATCAATCAAACAGATAAAGGTATATTCATTTCATGATCTAAGCATGTCAAAGAAATGTTGAAGAAATTTGGAATGGAAGACTCCAAACTAGTATGTGCTCCTATGGTTACTGGTTGCAAATTGACCAAGAATGATGAATCTCCTAATACTAATCAGAGCAAGTATAGATCAATGATTGGTGGACTATTGTATCTTGCTATTACTAGATCATATATCATGCATGTAGTTTATCTTGTGGCTAGATTTCAAGAATATCCTAGAGAGTCACATGTTGCATTGGTAAAGAGGATATTCAGATACTTGAAGGGCACCCTGGATCATGGCTTATGGTATGCAAAGGATACTAATTTCACTTTGAGTGCTTTCACAAATGTAGATTGGGTTTGTTGTGTTGATGATAGGAAAAGTACAAGTGGTGGTGCATTCTTTCTTGGATGTAGATTGGTATCATGGCTAAGAAAGAAACATGATTCTATTTGTTTATCTACTTCTAAGGTTGAGTACATTGCAACAACATATTGTTGCACATAGGTGCTATGGATGAGGCAAACATTGATGGATATCATAGTGGTGTATGATGAACCCATTTCTATCTTTTGTGATAATACAAGTGCAATCAATATTTCAAATAATTCAATAATGCATTCAAGGAAAAAACATATTTCAATCATATATCACTTTCTGGGAGAGAAGGTTCTAGAGAATGAAGTAAAGCTTGAATATGTGCCTACAAAGGATCAGATTGTTGATATATTCACTAAGGCTCTTCCTAAGGATACTTTTGAGTATCTTTGGGAGAAGTTGGGGGTTATTTCCTCTCCTTCTATGAACTAGATGCATAATGAGATGCATCGATCCAGTGGATCTCAAGATTCATTCTTTGGTTTGGATTGATGTTGGTGGCCACCTCTCAAGGGGAGTAGGTAGTTGCATTTCTAGTTGTTGTTGTCAGAAGAATGTGTGTTGTTAAATTAAGCAATGATTGTTGATTTGTTGCAATTTGGTATGTACTCCTAAGGGGGAGTATATAGACCTGTAAAGGAAGATTTTGCAGAGCAGTAGTAAGCAGGTTGCTAAATTTCAAAAGGAGAGAATAAACAATGCAAATATTTTGGTCCCCATTGATGTCAAAGGGGACTCGAGAAAGTCATGTGAAATGGAACAAGTCATTAGAGAGAGAAAATCATACACAAGGCGAGAGAATCATATGGAAGGATAAGGGAGAGAGTGTAATAAGCTAGTTGAGTAAGGAGAACTAATGTTAAGAGTTGTAGTATGTTGGTATCCAGAGTTGTGTCTTTGATGTTTTTTCACATCATGTGTTACCATCAATGACAGAGGGGAGATTGTTGCAAGTATGAGTAGTCAGTGTTTTCATTGATGTCAACAATCCCGAGTTGTCATTGATGTTTATTGCTGGATAAGATTGTTGCAAGAGTGTGAGCACTTAATGCTTTGATTAGTTAAATTATGTTGTCTTTAGTAAAGCTACTAGTGTCAACCTTTAGTGTTGTTGTGATAAGCTTTAGCGATCTATGTGGTTAAGTTTCTATGTTGTATTTGGTTCATTTGCATTGGGAATGTATGGAAGATGATGAGGATGTGTCTCTAGTGCTTGGTTTCCAAGTGATTTTGAGAAAATTTGATAAAAAGAGGAAACCGTGTGTTGCAGTAATGTTCTAGGTTACAAAGGTGTGTTCTTGTGTTGCTTCACATTTCTTCTAGATTGATTATCTGCTTTTGCAATTCAAATATGTTGGTGAGAGTTGTTTAGAGGTGCTATATCTATATTTTGGTGTCTTGGATCATTTTGCAATTCAAGAAGTTATGTTCGCCAGTGTGTGAATAGTGCATTGCAAGGGTGACCAGGAGAAATGTAATTGCTCCACATTTCTTTGCAATTGTGTTTTAGGTCATATAGATCTAATGGTTTTTTTTATTATTTTGGTATCCTTATTCATTCAATATGCTTCATGGTTTGGAGCTAAGTAAGTCAATTTCTCAAGTAATAGTGTATGGTAGAGTTGTTTGAGTGTATTGGGTATGTACATTCTTTAGGTGGAAGTTTTTGCGAAGGAGTTTGTTGGATTTCAAAGTGTTTGTGGAATTATTCTAGATCATGATCAAGCATGGTCTATGGTTCAAAATTTGTCCTTGGGTTTGAGGAAGCATATATTTAAAATTTTAAGGGTGTTTGCATAGGTAAAAGTTGACTTGGTGTTTACACTACTTGCGATGACTAAATATTATTTATAGAAGCATGTGGTTACATGGTGTTGTTATTTTGGTCCTAGATAAGATGTGATGTGGTATTCCTTCACTTCTATCCACCATGGAAGTATTTTGGCACTGACCCAATTTGAATTTGTATGATTGATGTGTATAGCTAAGCTTGGATAAGGGTTTGAAGGTTGAGGATAGTATAAGTATGAGTTGAGTTGTTGAGGGATGTCAGTTGATGTGAGAGATGTGAATTTCAAAGTGTTAGAGTGTAAAATTGAGAAGTGTAGTGTTAGCTTTCATGTGTTAGACTATTGGATGCAGTGAGCACGAGGTGGCTACAACTCTACAATTAAGATGTGAAGGTGTTAGTGACATTGTGGTGGATTCTCTATGTAACATTTGTTCTCTATCTTCTTTTCTATTTTGGAAGTGAGTCATTTGGTAGTGAGCCCTCTGGCAGTGATCCCTATTGTATTCAGGGTTGATATTACTTATATTGTGAGCTAATCCTCACCATGGTTTTTTCCTTCTTGGGTTTTCCATGCAAATTTGGTGTTCTCTTGTGTATGGTGTTGAGTTGTTTCAGTTTCAGTTATTTACTTTTCATGATAGATCATCATAATAGATTTAAGGGTTTAATGAATGAATGTGGATCTAAAGGTGTATGAGGGTTTTCAAGTGTTTAAGGTACAACTAATTCACCCCCTCTTAGTTGTCTTGTGCATTCAACTATATCAATATGTCAAGGGAAAGAGTAAAAATGCAAGTATTTATCAACCTTTACCAATCCCAAATAGACCTTGGGACTCTATTAATATGGATTTTGTTTTAGGTCTACCTAGAACCCAAAAAGGCCACAATTCAATATTTGTTTTAGTTGATAGGTTTTCTAAAATGGCTCATTTTATAGCATAAAAAACCACAAGTGATGCTACTCATGCCGTTATTTTTTTCTTGAAAGAGTTGGTTATATTACATGGCATTCTACTAAACATTATATCAAATAGTGATACTAAATTTATAAGACACTTTTAGATGACTTTATGGAATAATTCTTCCACTAATGTGAATTTAGCTCAGCATACTGCCCTTAAATTCATGGATAGGTAGGGTGGTCAATAGGAATTTTGGTAATCTTTTAACATACTTAACACATGACACTCCCAAACAATGAGATCTCATCTTGCCAAAAGAAGGATTTTCTTACAATGATTAACCTGATAGGAGTATAGGTATGATTCATTTTTAAATAGTTTATGGTTCACATTCTAGAGGTGTTTTTTGAGTTGGGGGATTGATGCAAAATGGAGAAAAGAAGCACTAAGGGAGAGGATTTTTCCATTTCTATGCAAGAAGTACATGAACAAGTCAAGAAAAGGTTAAAGGCAATTGTGAGTAAAATCAAGAAACCTATAGACCTCAAGAGGAGAGAAGTTAATATTCAAATTGGATACGTGGTATTAGCTCATTTGATGAAGGAAAAGTTTCCTAAAGGTGAGTATAACAAATTGAAAAATGAAGAAAATTGGCCCTTGTAAAGTTTTAAGAAAGTTTTCAAACAATGCTTATGAGATAGAATTTCCAAGTGGTGTTGGAATCTCTCTTATATTCAAATTTATAGAATTTTACCCATTCAAAGAAGGAAAAGATGAAGGTGACATAATTGAGAGAAAAAAACATCAGTTAGGAAATGAGCAAACCAGTTGAGAAAATCTAACAAGGAAGAACTAAAAGCTATTTTGGACAAGAAAACTATTAAATGAAAAGGGGTAAAAATTACTACCAATACTTAGTGAAATGGAAAGGTCATTCAATAGAGGATTCTACTTGGATGACTGAATCAAACAAAAAGCTTGGGAGTAACCTTGCAAACTTCATGAGCAGGAGTTCATCAGCCAACTTTTTTCTCCTTGAGAGTATGATGTAGGATCATCATTTTATTTTGTTCAAGATTTGCATTAAAATTTAGTGTTAGGTGTTTAATCACATGCTAGGAGGTGTTTGTTTAATTCTGGACAAATCAATAGTCATGACTTTCAAATTTTGGTGCTTTTACTCAACCCTAAGTACCTAGTTAGTGGTTTGGATCCTTATTTTGTGAACTTTTCTTTGCATGGGCATAGGGGGAAGGTATTTAGGGATGATTAAGAATGTGAAAAATATGAAAAATAGTTTTTTATAATTTTTGAGATAAAATAAATCAAGTTTTTATTTGCAAGTATGTTGGTAGGATGTTACCAGTGTAGTAAATCTCCATTTTGGCATAATAAGTAAAATTTGAAGTTATTTGTCTAATTTTATTATAGCTGGAGTTGTTAAGGATATATACAAACCTAATGCATGTTACTAGAGGTGGCCATGAAAGTGAATATTAACTCAAAAAACATTTTTTCACTCACAAAGTTTTTAGAATTTGGTTTTAAGGAAGAAATTTAAGTTCTGGGAGAAATATGCCTACTGGTGCAGGGCACCATGGAAACTTCATGCCTACATGAGGAAAATTTGTAATGTTTGAGTTTTAATCATGTCGTTTTTGGGTCATTTTAATGCATCTTAGTCATTGAATTAAGTTTCTAGGGGATTTTGAAGTCAAATGATCAAAAAATGCAAAATCCTATCAAAAATGTAAAATTGCAAAATGCAAAAAATGAAATGTGAAGAGTCATTTTGCAAAAAAGTAGGTTGTTGATTGGCTATAACTGAAGGGATATTTTGGAAATTTTTGTAAACATCCTATAGAAGCCTTGTGAAGGTGCGGAAGGGGAGATTACATTGCATTTTGAAGAAGTTTTTGAATAAAAGTACCTTGTTATGCAAATTCACCGTTTTCTTGTTGTTTTGCAAGTACTGTATGGCCTGTACAACAACACCAGGTCTTAAATATTAATTAGTAGATTAGTGTGATAAATTTTAAATAAGCTTGATTTGAGAGGTTTTCATTGAGAAATAAGCTTGTTAGAGTCAATTTTCTAAAAATTGTCTTGAAACCCTCAATTTAAGGGTTTTGAGAGTCTAAAAAGAAGTAAACAACCATTCCACCAATGTAGACCTGTATAAATCAATGGAATGGGTTAGTTTAGGTTGATTTTCAATTTGGTTATGATTGCATATGCGAGGTAAGTCATGGCGCATAAGTTTTGTTGCTTGCCTAATTGATTTTCATTAATTTTTGGTTCAAAGTTGATGAAGTGATGGAGTTTCTATAAAATGAATTGATAAAGGATTGGTGAAGGTTTAGATAGCATTTTCAGACATATTTAAATTTTTTCAAGGAATTGTTAATGTGAAAAGAAGTTGGGAGTATTGATTTTCAATAAACCCTCATGTTTTCAATCAAGAAATTGGCCTAAGCAAGGGTTTGGCCCTTTGGTGAATTTATGTTTGTTATCCCTATTGAAAGTGGTTGATTATGAGTTTTTGTAACCTATTAAGAATTTTGGGATAGATTTTGAAGGTTAGGGTGAAGGATTTGATAGAGCACTTTGAAAAATAGGCCTAATTGGGCCTTGTTACTATGGGACAGTCATTTTTAAAGTCATACTATCCAAAACAACCTTACCTTGTTTCATGATATGTTTTAGAGGGGAAAAATGGGTATGTGAAACTGCTTTGGGTTTCTTGAGTTCTCATCTAGTTTTGAAGATATGCTTGATTTTGTCAATGTGGAATATTATAGGCAAATAGGTGTCTTGGGTGTGAGTGATGAAAGAAAGAAGGAATCAATGTTCTATGGTAGCTTATTTGGCTTAATTATGTCAAAGCTATAATGTCCAATGTGTGTCAGAGGTGTATAGATCCTGGTGTATTGAAACCTCTATTTAGTGCATTAAAAGCCTTTGAAATCAAGTGTATTGAAGAGAGTTTTATGAGTGTTTAGTTAATCTTTTCAAAATCTATGTTTTGGGTCTTTAGAACCCCTGGAAGTCATTGATTCTCTACATCAGTTTGGTATTAGAGCTGGTTGATTTGGTGGAATGTAAAGTGTGTTGGTTGTAAGTGCTTGTGGTCCATCTTAAAGCTACAAAATAGAGTTGTGAGAAGGTGTGTTGGCTACAAACAAGGAAGAGGTATGTGATCACTTTCCTCCAACATAGATTAATTTGGGGAGAAGGTGCAAAGGGAGTTACACCACTAAGAGAGAGGAAGAGTGGGTAGAGGTGCATCTTCTAGGATCTTTTGTTGGGTAGATGGATGCTATATTGTGAGGTTGTGTGTTGAAGTAGTGAGGGAGATGTATATCTGTCTGAGCAAAAGCACATGAAGAATGCAATCATGATAGTAGATGGGAGAGAAGATGATGATGAGAAGATGAAAAAAGTAGGTCAAGAGACGGTCAAGGATGAATTGATTGGAGAGAGGCAATATTGCTTAGAAAAGCATGGTGAAATCATAGTAAGGACAACCATGTGTCTTTTGATTGGAAAATAGGTTAGAGGGCAGTTAAATAATGTTAGAACAGTGGGTTGTAAGTCTGATAGCACAAGAGATTATTGGGGTAGAGAACTTGAAGACAAAAATGAAGGCAAAAGGTGGATTGAATCAAGGTGAAAGGAAAAGTTAAGTGAAAGATTTCAAGTATGCAACAAGAGTAAGGAAGAAAGCAGTCCAAGAAAGGTTGATAAAGGTATGTTTGTAGGTGTAAAGAAGCAATTTTGATTCAACTCAGTCCTCAAAGGGACTTGAGGTCTTTTTTAGGCCAGGTGTATGGTGCAGGGCACCATGGAAACTTCATGCCTCTATGAGGAAAAATTGTAATTTTTGATTGTTAATCACGTCATGTTTGGACCATTGTAATCTATTTTAGTCATTTAATTAAGTTTCTAGGGGATTATGTAGTCAAGTTATCAAAAAATGCAAAATCTTGTCAAAAATGTAAAATTACAAACTACAAAAAGTGGAATGTGAGGAGTCATTTTGTTAAAAGAAGGTTGTTGGTCGGTTGTAATTGAAGGGGCAGTTTGGAAACTATTGTAAACATCTTATAAGAGCCTTGTGAAGGCGAGGAATGGGAGAGTACATTGTATTTTGAAGAAGTTTTTGAATAAAAGTACCCTATTCTACAAATTCAATATTTTCTTGTTGTTTTGCAAGTACTGTATGACCTGTACAACAACACCAAGTTTTAAATATTCATTGGTTTTAGTAGATTAGTTTTATAAATTTCAAATAAGCTTGATTTGAGAGGTATTCATTGAGAAATAAGCTTGTTAGAGCCAATTTTCTAAAAATTGTCCTGAAACCCTCAATTTAAGGGTTTTGAGAGTCTAAAAAGAAGTAAACAACCATTCCATTGATGTAGACCTCTATAAATTGGTGGAATGGGTTAGTTTAGGTTGATTTTAAATTTGGTTATGATTTCAGATGTGAGGGAAGTCATGTTGCATAAGTTTTGTTGCTGCCCTAATTTATTTTCATTAATTTTTGGTTCAAAGTTGATTGCTAAGTGATGGAGTTTGTATAAAATGCATTGATAAAGGATTGGTGAAGGTTTAGATAGAATGTGTAGAAATATTTAAATGTTTTTGAGTAATTGTTAATGTGAAAAGAGGTTGGGAGTATTGATTTTCAATAAACCCTCATGTTTTCAAGCAAGAAATTGGCCTAAGCAAGGGTTTGGTCCTTTGGTGAATTTATGTTTGTTATCCCTATTGAAAGTGGTTGATTCTAAGTTTTTGTAACCTATTAAGAATATTGGGACAGAGTTTGAAGGTTAGGGTGAAGTATTTGATAGAGCCATTTTGAAAAATAGGCCTAATTAGTCCTTGTTGTTGCGGGACAGTCATTTTTAAAGTCATACTTTCCAAAAAAACCTTACTCTATTTCATGGTATGTTTTAGAGGGCCAAAATGGGTATGTGAAACTACTTTGGGTTTCTTGATTTCTCATTTGGTTTTGAAGATATGCCTGATTTTGTCAATGTGGAATACTACAGGCGAATAGGTGTCTTGGGTGTGAGTGATGAAAGAAAGAAGGAATAAGTGTTCTTTAGTAGTTTATTTGGCTTAATTCTGTCAAAGTTGTAATGTCCAAGGTGTGTCAGAGGTGTACTGAGAGCATCATGTCTTGAAACCTCTATTTAATGCATTTAAAGTCTTTGAAATCAAGTGTATTGAAGAGAGTTTTATGAGTGTTTAGTTAATCTTTTCAAAATCTATGTTTTGGGTCTTTAGAACCCCTATAAGTCATTGATGCTCTGCATCACCTACCCAGTTGATAACATTTGGTTTGTAGGTATGTGGAAAGCTACTTCAATTTTTCAAATAATTTTTGTACCATTTTAGCACATGTGAGAGAATTATTTCAAAAAAACTCGATTTTATTGTGAGGGGCTTCTATTTTATTTTGGAGGTTTCAATTATAGGAGTTGAAACTCTCTAAAAAAATTGTTCCCTCATATTTTCCTAGAATAGGGCTACTATATGAGACATTATGTTGTCACTAAACAAAGTAGCTTTCCCTACAAATTCCTTTCCCTCTACATCATTTGGTGGGACAGCCAAATATATAGATCTCAATTAAAAAATTCTTCTCTACTATGCTGATAATCAAATTCGTGCCACCATAAATTTAGTTGACTATCACAAACTCAACATTTAACATACTTTGACTTGTTCATCTATGCAATCTAAAAATTGATTGTTGACCTCTCATTGGTTAAATAAATTTATTATAGTTTTTCTTACAATATTTGGAATCTCACTATTTTTTCATTTCAATTTGATTTCATAAATGATCATAGACAACAAACAAATGCCTAGAAATCATATTCATTATTTATTTTTAAACATCAAATAAAAGCTAAGTGGGTAATCTACCTCACATTGTTTTATCAAGAGAAGACATAGAGGGCACATTTAAACCATGTATGCTATTTGTTAGAAAAAATATAGATAATTAGCATAATCTATGAAAGAAAAACAAAAACAATAGATATATCGTTGATATAAATATCTTTTTTACTTTTTTGATATAAATATTGTTAAATATTTGTTGTTTAAAAAAAGTAAAAAAGAAACACAATAATTATTTAAAAAATCAATGGCCATATTCTTATCCTTATCAAAAGCAAAAGAATAATATATATATATATATATATTTAAAAACAAAAATAATGAGATATTTATTCAAAAAAATTCACATTAGAAATATTTATTTAAAAAAATATTAAAAATATTTATTAAAAAAATGATATATTTCGGCATATATTATATAAATTAATATTTAAGATATATATACTAGTTTAAGAATATTTAAAAAATAATTTTTTGCTGAATTGATGCTTAGAAAAAAATATTTTAAAAAGAACATAGAGTAAATAATGTATCAAAATAAGACTTCCTCCAAAAAGCTAAAAGGTACATATATAGTAATTCACCATACAAAGAAAAAAGTAGTACATACTCACTATTCTAAGCTCTTAAAAGGCAACTTAGCTTGAAAATATCTTAGATTTTTTATTTAATATAATATAATAATCATAATAATATTATAAATCATAAATCTAATATAATTATAAGATAAACACTTAAATAAATTTAAATATATTATAAATTGTATAATATAAACAATTAAAATTTATTACAATATTATAATTAATGTTCTAAATATATTATATAATATAACTAACAAATTTTATAATATTATAAATCAATATATAGATGATAAATAACCTATATAAATTATATCATTTTCAGAAAAATAATGAATTGATATATTATTTATTAATTAATTATATATTAACTATAATATAATATATTAAAATGAAGTTTACCTATTTAATATATAATTATACTTAACTTAATCTATTATTTATTCTAATATGTTTTCTATTACATTATTTAATATAATTTAAATGTAAATAAATTTATTGAAATAAAATAAATGTTTGAAAATGAAAGGATATATTTCTATGTTATTTATATATATACAAATATAAAATATAAGATAGTGTATTCATATTTCAAGATTTATTTCTAAAAAACATCAAACTTAACCAGTTTTTGATACAACAATATAAATGCATAATATTATTTGATTCATAGATAATCTATTTTTTCGAAAAATAGAAACACTAAACTAAATTATTTTAATTCTTTCAAATACAAATAAAATATATCCATGAGTAGGTTAATTTAGATTAGACCAACATACTCCAATCTTGCAACAATACTGCAACCCCCCTCTTCATGGAAATCAACACAAAAACTTAGGAGGCCATCACCACAACCATTGTTTGGGTGTTTGAAATAACATAAAAATGAAACAAATAAAAAATTATCTTACACTGGCTAAATCACATTTAAAATTTTGATATTCAACAATAACATATCCTTAGCAGAATCAACAAATATAATAAACTTCATAAAGAACATAAATTTTGTTACTACCCAATAAATTAGAAACTACAATAGATTATAAACTCCATAAAGAACATACATTTTGTTACTACTCCATAACAACGGATCTCACAAAAAAAAATCTCCACTTATTCCATGCAAGTCACTTATTTATGAATATATAGTGTTGTGACAATCTTTTACAATTATTCATCATGACAACAACATTTGTAACGTTCTTGTTTGATGAATGAGGATGATTTGGAGTTGGTGCATTGGCAACCTAAACTAGCATCACATTTTCCACAATCATCAATAAATATGCAACCCTCATCAACCAAGCAAACCACATTTCCTCCTGTTACCACTGCACTTGCAACACCCATTTTAATACATTATTCAAACTTTACCTACTGCCATGAGCATAATAATGACAAGTGTAGAAGATAAGGAACCTTTCATTCCTACCATTTTCAATTTGCATGTATTCAAGTGTTTTTTCACAAGAAACTGTGTTGTAGACAAGGGTGTTTTATAAGACATTCTCTTTTTCATCCTTCCTACTATTTTGATTTTATGAACTTAAATTGGAAAGAAGTAAATATAATTTGATTTTATGAAAGTAAATTGGAAATATTTCATATGTGGTTTAGAATTGTTAGATTTACTTTCTTATTTTGTTGTAAAACCCCGTTCCGCAACCTAGAGGACGATGCAACACTGCGGAAGCACAACTAATTTTTTTCTTAAAAAGAGTAACAATGACAAGTGAAGTAAACTACTCTAGGCCATGCAACGTGTCTACATGTGAAATTCCAAACTTACAAATTATTCTAAAACATAGTACATGGAATTAACTCATGATAACAACATATAACAAAGCAGTAATCGATTGCAAATTAAGTCTAACACATAGAAATGTAATGAGCATATTTCCATAGATACAACACCATATAAACCATATATAACCCATTTAATCCAACGATAAATAAATCATACTTAATGTTACAATTACATCACAAGGGTTCTCCTGGATACAAATGAGGATTACAATTACATAGTGTCCATAGTTACAATGAGAAAGAGAATTACAAATCCATAGAACCACACGAGCTCCTCGAACAAGAAGATCTTGCCATCACACACAAGAAGAGAATCTCAACAGTGTAAGGTGCACGCCACCCAACCATATGGTACCCATAGGCCCAACCCTCGTGCTAGGAGATAGTAATTGGTAACCAAGACAACCGACTACCTGTAACACAAGAAAAGTACAAAACCACACTGTACCAGTAAATACAAACATAGGGTTACATTGTTTCCAAAATCACAGAATCAAGAACAACCACTATATAAAACAAATGACTGTTGTCATAGGAGAAGTGTCATCACAAAGGTTGCATTGGTTATCCTAAGGAGATCTTCCTAGGTCCCGACCTCCATCTTGGGTTATCCTGGTAACCTCTTACGAACTCCGGCCCCACATGCACACCAATGCAGAATCGATTATCTTTTGAGAAGACAAGATAACAATCTTGCCATTCTAGGCCTTCCTGAATCATCTCAAGTCTAACACAAGCCCTTGAGCTAATGAGCGAGGCTAATTATCAAGTTAAATATGTTAACTTAGACCCATTCCCCTAAAGTAGGTTATTTAATTTCCACTGATTACATTGACTTCCACACGAGTTATCCTGGGACCACTTTGTGTCTTGACCCTCGTTGAAAGCCACTCCCCTATTGACAACACAATAAATCATTCTACACCCAAGGGTAGATAGTGCACAAACTGATAATAACACAACACAAGAGATAACGCATCCCTATGAATGTCCAATACTGAATCCAACTACATGCACTACCCAAAGAAATCTCAAGGCGACTAACAGAAATAACAACCCTATCACAATTATAACCTGGAAGAATTATATTTTCTCTACAACAAATATTCCCCATTGTGCCCAATTACATAACACTAGAAATTAAAATAAACAATCTCAAGTAATTAAAAGCACTATTATTCAGATTTCCTAAATCCAAAACAATCAATATCGCATATCTAAAATACACCATTTAAACATAATTCCTATTTATAGGTCAACAATGAATTTAAACTAAATGATTACTTTCAGTTCACAACTACTCCTAAGATTAACTCAAATTCATCAATAAAATAATCAATCACTTCAATTTAATTAATCGTGCTTTTCAAATAATCAGTGTATTACTCACACATTAAATAAATATATTTATTATGTATATATATAATTATATATAATTATATATATCTACATATTAATATATTATTTAATTATAAAATTAATTATAATTTTCCCAAATTCCATTTTAAAATAAATTCAATACAATTTCCATATATATATATAAACATTAAAAACCATTTGTATGAAAATCGCAGTGCAAACTGCGCCAGGCATTAATATGCGAGACGACGTTGTTTGTGTTAGCGCCTTCCCCACACATGTGTGGAGGGCGCTGCCACAGCAGGATCGTCCCCACCACTATATAGAGGTGGCGATGGGGTTTAATCCCCAGTGCCTCCAAACAAAATTAAATTTATTTTAAATTTCTCCATTGCTAATAATTTGTCATACAACAATTTTTCTCCATTACATTTCAAAATACAAATTTCTACAAGAAATTTACAGTATCTTTAATAACTAAAATATATATAAATAATATATATGTATATGTACATATATATTTCAATATATATATATATATAAATTTATCCAAGCATTTGCTCAATATGGGAAAATAATTTTCACAGAAGAAGTTTTCTACAGGATTTTCATTTTCCCAAACAAATAAAAGAAATAGGGAAACCAAAACAAACTAACGATTTACTATAGAGATCTATAATTTCCTTTTGTATATATCTATTTCAAATGATTTATTTACATAAAGGATCTAAAAATGTTCTTCTACAGAGGTTCTTCCATTTTCACAACAATTATTTTAAAGAAAAACCAAAAGCTTCTACAGTAATGAAAATTTCTTTCTAAACTTTTCCAATTTGCATTACAATAATATAAACAACTCATTAAATTCAAAATTCACAAAAACAATAAAGGAACCTGTTCTAGAAGAACTGTTGCCTCGAGAATTGTTGTCGAGCTTCTTTGTAACTTCAAATTGCCAATGTTGCCAAAGTTTCCTCCAGTAAAATTGCCACTTTCTAGAACACACAATAAACCACAACCAAGAATTCTACAACAAGATTCTAAAATAAAACTCAGACAGATCCACAATTTCCTCACAAATTTTCCCACAAAACCCAAACCTTTCCGTGAAAACAACTTCCTTTCCTTTTCTCAAATTTTTTCCTCTGAGAATAAAATTCTAACAATTAGATAACCAACTTCTAACTTATAGTTAACACCACAAAATATCTTTTCCCTCAACCACCACAGATATTTTCCAACCACATGCATTTAAAAATTAACAATTTATATAATTCAACAAATTTAAATAATCTTATTTATTTAATTCCCATTAATTAAATAATTAAAATTACTTAATAACATAACTAAATTAAATTAATTTATTTATTTATTCTAAAGTTTTCACATCAATAATACCATAAATTAAATACTTAAACACACATTTTAATCTACAAAATTAAACTTGCACAATAATAAAATACCCAGAATGTAATGCCCCGCCACGCAACCCTAGGGGAAGTTGTAATTCACTAACCAAACACAATTTTTTTTTTTTTTTTTAAAGTGTAATAATGTACAAGTTCACTATACTTTGCCAACATCCCCTAAGGCTACGGGGTTGAGATTACTATAACTCGCAAACCACATACATGAAAAGAATCAAACATTTAATTACTTAAGGAAATGAGGGTGCATACATTCCATACATGATATAACATCAAAGAAAAATCGATACATCATGATATCCAATAACAATTGTTTACAATGTAATTACAACTCATTCCCCGAATGAGGTAAATCAAATAAGCATGATAATATATTACAATTTCCACCTCGATACAAATGAGGGGTAATGAAATACAAGAATAACTGGAATGAAAGAACTAGAAGAGTAACAGGAATCAACAAGCTCCCCAACATGAATGTCTCGTCCACATGATCATGATCAAAGCCAACGGTGTAAGGTGCACGTTCCACCCAACCAAGTGAAACCCAAAGGCTCACCCCCCGTGCTAGGAGATAGTAACAAGGATTTCTGGTCAAGACCATCTACCTCTAGACAAAGGCTAAACATAACTGAACTGACTAAAATACCAAACAACATCACTTAACATAGTACGAAAACTCACAAGACAATACATTGCTTCCAGGTTAATTAGGACAAGTACACCATTGTACAACACACAATAACTGACGAACTGTTGACATAGGAAGAGTGTCATACATAAATTGCCATGAGTTACCCTAGCTCATCCTTCCTAGGCTACCAGACCCCCATCATGGGTTACCCTGGCTTGCCTCTACCGGTGCCGGACCCTCATGCAAAACTATGCGTCTCATCTCATCTCGAGTCTTAACAATGCATACTTAATGAGAGAGGCATTCATTAACTTTATTAGTGTGAAGTTCCCCATTAATTCTTTTAGATTATCACTTGATTAAACCCTAAGTGAGTTACCCTGACACCACTTTGGGTGTCGGACCCCCACGAAGGGCCACTCTCCTACTGACAACACGGGGATACAAAACCCCCAAACTAAGGGTAGACAACATGCACAAACTGATAACCAGTTTAGACCTTAACACATAAGGTCACACACCTCGTTCATAGTAAACGGGTAACCAAAACATATCACACATCCCATTCATGATAACCGGGTGATAACACAACTACCCCCACGTGCACTACCCAAAGACAAGACTCAAGTTGACCAACGCGAATAATTAACCCAACACAAAATGAACCTTGGAAGACTTACTAAATTTGACTCAAATCCCAACAAGAATGAACGCCCCACGACAAAAGGAAGCATGCAAACAATTTAAGGTAATCTAAATTAGGATTTCGTAAATCCAATCATTCATCGCATTAGTGAACTTAATCAAATTAAATAAACTAAGTTCTTGCACAATCACATAAGGGTTTGATTATTCATTTGATTCTTGTTGACGCAATACACACAATAAATTAAATCAATCTTTCCTTTGCTATACCATGATTTTCTATAAACAAATTTTCGTCTATCCCTTTACAAATACCTTTTCTCTTTTAAAAGAATAATTCACATTTAAATATAAATATATATATATATTACACAACTATGTAATCAAATATATATATATATATATATATTTTAAAAAAACATATATAATTAATATTTAAATACAAATGATAATCACTTAAGCATATGTCAAAATATACTATAAATATATTATAATATATATATTATATATAAATAATTTTAAATTATTATATACAACATATATATTAAAAAATATATATAAATTATATTTTAATGATAAAATAAACCATTAATTAACCAGGTATGTATATATATATATGCATATACATATAAATATATACACACAGTCATAATAAAATGACTGTAAAAATACTTTCTTTTCAATACCCAGATTGGGTAAATGCTCCCTCCCAGCACTTGAAATAAAATTTGAAAATAATGGATTTAATCAAACCAATTTGAAGATTTCCCTTTCTTTCCCCAATTCAAAATGAAAATTTCCACAACACAGAAATTTTACAAGATTTTGCATTTGAAATAACCATGTTTGTTCAAATTTTTCTGTTGCAAAGCTTGATAACATAATTTTAATCTCTATGTTTTCACAATATCTTTTGAGAATTTTGATTCAAATTTGAGTGGAGTTTCTTGATGGGTTTTTCTTCTACTACACAATTTTGAATTCTTTAACAATTTAAATAATTTCTAAATGATTTTCAAAATAAGAATTGCACAAAATTTAAACAAAGAACCTTGTGTTTTCTCCAAGCTTGAAGTCTTTCAATGGAGGTTTTTCCTTTGCTTTGCAATTTAGCTTTACCAATCTTCAATCTTCCCTTCACTAATTTTTCAAAAATCCCATCCAAGCTTGCTCTCCAATTTTCCAATTCTCCACCAAAATTCCAAATTAAATTTTCCAAAATAAAATGAATTACCTTATGCCCTTTTCTCCCCCAAATTTGTCAAAGCCCTAAAATGGACTCACCCACCAAAAGTTATTGCTAAAATGGAGATATTTTTATTTTCTTTTTCTTTTAAAACAATTCATATTTCAAATGTAATTTGCATAATACCATTTAAAGATAAAAACCTATTTACAACCCCAAAGGCAATTAAATTTCTTTAACCAAATGAATTTAACAATTCACAAATAAAATTCTTTTCAACTTTTATTTCTAAAAGTAAAATATAAAGCATAATTCTAATTTTTGATTTAATCCAAAAATCTAAAGATGCCAACATGACTAAATTGATTTAATTTATCTCTATTAATTTAATTAGTCAATAAAATAAATCTAATTCAAAATTAGATTATTTTATTAATTAAATTAAATTAATTAATTAATCACTAATTTTCCAACATCTCAATAAGACAAAACAATCATCATTTATAAATTTCCAAAGCCATTTAATCACTTTTAACTTGCAATTTTAAATACAAGGCCAAGGAGGAAACTAACAACATAAAAAAACATTTTTAATTTTATTTCAAAAAGGAATGCAAGGAAATTTCTATTTTTGATTTGATCTCAGTATTTAATAATGCTAACACAACATTTTAATTTAATTTATCAATAAATAAATCTAATCCAAGATTAGATTATTTTATTGATTGAATTAAATTAACTAATTAATTAATAAGCACTCATTTATTTATTTTGAAAAAGCAAATGAATAAAACAAACACCATTTATCTTGCAAATTTAAATACGCAAGCAAGGAGGGAAGAGGCAACAAAGAAATTAACTTATCCCAACTAACAACCCGACGACACACTATGACTAGGGTGATGACTTGACACAGAAAACCTAGTTACTATCTCCCAATCGATACCGTTGGTCGATGGACACGCTCAAAGCTGTGAAACCAGGTGGAGTTGATGTCCTGTACCTGCATCCTGCACACAATACGAGTGTCGAAACATGCATATAATATATTAAAACACACCGTGAAAAGGGAATCGCGGAATCACAGGGCACTCGCATGCGAGTGATGTGATCCCTTCCCCTTCACCAATACAGTATAGCTAACTAAAACATCTAAAATCCATGATATAATCGAAAGTGTAAAGCATCGTTAATTCACATACATGCTAATCTAATCCATGACATGCAATATTAATAACGACCAAATAAAATACCATCACACCAAAACATAATGTTTACATCGCTTAACAATTAGTGGTCAAAAGTAACCAAGTTCCACAAACAAAGTGATAACAAAATAAACATACATAGAGAAATATTGTTCAATCGAAAGAGAAAACTAGAGGGGTGTTACACAAAACATGGGTAAGGAATATGACCAAGACTCAAACTAATGACACAAAATTGTACTAGGGTAAAGGTATGACTAGGTAGCCTGTTACTATCTCCCAATCATTACTGTTGAGTAGTGGACATGCTCAGACCTGCGAAACCAGGTGAAGTCGTTGTCCTATACCTGCAAACCTACAACACAAGCAAGAGTTGTACATGTATACAGATAGTAATTCATACACACCGTGAAGAGAGAATCACGAAAATCACAGGACACTCACAAGCAAGTGATGCAATACCGTTCTCTTCACCAATACAATGTCACATCAATTGACGAGATAATATATCAATTAAACTACAATAAGCATATATAGCAATGCCATCACAACTATGCATCTATGCAATCATAAAGCATATTAAACATAATCACCATGCATATAATGTATCATCACATCCATATAGTCTATCATTGCTCCACTATTAGCGATAGAACAACCATAACATAAAATAAGGTCTAACAAAGTATCTGAGCTATCAAGAAAAACATAACAAAATGGAGCGGTGTCACATTTGTCATGTCTTTCCTATTTCTCACCTATCTTTGTTGCACAAAAATCTTTATTGCGCACATTGTTGAGATTGTAGATTTGTTTCTATTTAAAATAATGGATAGATTAGCATTCTTATTTTTGTTTCATGAATGAATTTATAGGTATTGATTTATAAAGGAGAAAGTACATTTTTGTAATGTTAATTTATGCTAATCCAATGAATTTAATGTATGATCACATTAATTTAAATTAGATAATAATATTGAATTGTAATAGATAGAATAGGCAAGTGTATAATTTTACTATAAATTAAATTAAATTAGAAGGATAGAAGAACAAATGTTAAATGATAAGATTTTGGAATCTATGCATTTTGAGATAAGAAAAAATTAGTGTGATAGTCAAATGTGGAAAGATTCCATATGATTTAGAATTGTTAGATTTACTTATTTTGTCACTTGTCTTTGTTGTACGAAAATCTTTATTGTGCACATTATTGAGATTGCAGGTTTGTTTCTATTTAAAATAATGGATAGATAAGCATTCTTATTTTAGTTTCATGAATGGATTTATATGTATTGATTTATAAAGGAGAAAGCACATGTTCGTAATGTTATTTTATGCTAATTTAATGAATTTAATGTTTAAACACATTAATTTAAATTAAAAAATAATATTAAATTGTAATAGATCTAGAATAAACAAGTGTATAATTTTATTATAAATAGAATTAAATTAAGTTAAAAGGATTGAGGAATGAATGTTAAATGTATAGGATTTTGGAATCTGTGCATTTTGAGATAAGAAAAGTTTAGTGTGGCAGTCAAATGTATATATATCAATTAAAATATATGTTTTACTATGCTTATAATCAAACATACTTTTATTTGTATGCTCTATCACTAGTAGAATTTGGCAAATAAATGACTACGTGACTAAAATTTTTAGTCATGTGACTAACACCAATAGAATTTGGCAAATAAATGACTAATTTGGTCATTTATAAGTGATTAATTTGGTCATTGGGTAAAATCACAACTAAATGACTAAATAAATGACCTTTACTCTTCTATTATTTTTTCTTTTGAATTTGATCATAATCCATAAAGTTTAAGCCCCCCTCATGGGACCCCTACCTAAGTGGACTATTTATAATATAATTTTTATATTATATTATATTAATAATATTTATAATATAATATAATATAATATAATATAATATTACATTAAATATTATATAATATTATAATATTATATAATATAATATCATAATATTATAGTATATTATAGTATATTTATATTATATTATTAATATTTCATTTCAAAAAAAAATTGCATAATGGGCAACATAATTTTCATTTTACTATCAATAATTTTCCTTTTAATAAACATACTCTAAACCCCTAGTCAAAACCTTATTTTTAGGTTGCAGCTCACCAAATTGAAGAACTAAAAGGTCAAAACCAGTGAGGAAGAGTTTGGAGGAGCCAAAACCAATAGCGGCAGGGAAAGCGGAAAAATCTGCAGGTAAAGGATGCCCTAATATTAAAACCTAAATGTGCTCAGTTTTAGGATCTTCTGTAATTTTCAAGGATGCATGTTAAAACCTAAATGTGCTCAGTATTAGGATCTTGGCCATAATTTTCATTCTAAAAACATACTCTAAAACCCTGAGTCGCCAAATTGGAGAAGTGAATGTAATATATGTTCTGACAATCTAGTTATGGTTGATCTGTTAAGAAATGCATCTCAAAGTTTAGGGTTTAACACTATAGAGGCTTCACCACTAGGTCCAATGATTTCCACAACTCCCACAAAAGGTCAAACCCAATCAAAGAATATGTGCAGCCACTTCCTTTTCCTGGGATTTGGCACTAAATTTCTTTACCATCTTGAGTTTCCCTCATGATTGGAACACTATCAGAACAAGTAGAGTAATCAACACAAAATCCATGCGCCAGCTGGATAAAAATGCAATAAAAATCCCCAAAGTTATGGTAACTACTTTTTGTATCATGATCTGATGTGGAAGGGATCTATGAAAAACATTGCTAAAGTGAATGTGCATAAAGGTGAACAAATCCTTAATGCCTAAAGCTTAACTAGAAAGACATTAAATAATGGAGCAACATGAACAATAAAGAGAGAGAATTATAACACATAACAAAGAGAGAGAGAAGAGGACACAATATTGATTACGGAGTTCATCTAAGTGGACTAAATCTTCGGGTCTATCTCAACAGAGTGACCAATCTATAACAATGCTGCAAATGTAGTACAATCTCTAAAAAGAGCCTCTTGGAAATTGCTTTACAATCGTTTGTAGCCCGTCCATAAAGTTGTCATACAAAAATTCCTCACTCAAATCAACTTGCATAAAGGCTCTCAAAAGGCCAAAGGACTGATTTACAAAGAGCAAGAAAAAGACTACCTAAAGGCTTTGCTACAGAATCAAAGCATTAATACATCAAAAATTCCCTATTCCCTCTACAAGAATTCTCTCTCATTTGGAGAACTTGAGAATTCAATCCAAGAAATGGGATGATTGAAGCTCTCCTAACACTCCCCTTTTATACACAATTCTTGCCTTAATTGGTTTATAACCAAATGATTTTTACAAATCACCCATATCTCCTTTTTTTTAAATAATCAATTAACAAACCCCTCTAAAAATATATTTTAAATTGTTTTAAGCCCTTTATTTTTAACATATATCGAGCTTTTGTTGTTAGGGAATTTGTTTTTATTCCTAACTAAATTTCTATTAGTTATTTAGTTAAGGACTTTGACTAAGAATGGGTTATTAAAAATTTAGTCACCATACATATACAAACCCCTGCATGGCGCAACGGTGACAATATATTTTTGGGCGTCAACGGTTGTGGGTTCAACCCCCACCACTAGCACTCTTTAGAAGCCAACTCAAATGGCTATCACATTGAAAAAAACTCGCACCATACATTGGTAAGGTATGTGCGCATGGAACAATGGTTCCCCATGCTGCTCGAAGGATGCAAGGTGGGAGTTCGACCCCCAACAAGTTATTTTTAGCAAACAAAACAACTCGCCGGAGGAGGGAGAGAGAGATGAGGGGACACATGGCATGCAGAGAGAGTGCCACATGGCAGATTATGATTCATCGACTTCGTCCAATCAGCTGGCCACGTCACTATCCTCATCAACTAGTTCATCCACGTTAGCTGGTTTGTCCACATTGCCATCCACGTCACCATACAACCTGCATAGTCATCATACAGATGCCACGTGGCAGTCCCCGATTGGGCCAGCTCATCATCTGTACTATACAACCATGCTGATGTCATATGTCATGTGTCATGCGCCAGCTCTGCCACATTAGCATGTTGACATCATCATCATACCATCCAGTCATCCTAGTCAACTTGGAACTTTGACCAACTATTTCTCTGTCATATGAGCTTCATTTTCAATGAAACGAACGCCATCAAGATCGTCTCGTCGAGCTCTTCATCTTCATGTCGATTTTTCCATGTCAACTACCTGTCGTACTGCCAACTCAAATCTGTACTGCTATGTCACTATACGACTGCCACGTGTTGAGACCTAATTGGCCCATGTCAGCATCCATACAATGACTCATCTACCCTATCAATTGTTGACGTCATGTTGACATCATCATCATACCATCAAGTCATCCTAGTCAACTTGGAACTTTGACCAACCATTTCTCCATCATACGACCTTCATTTTCAATGAAATGAACATTGTCGGGATCATCTCATCGAGCTCTTCATCTTGATGCCAATTTTTCCAAATTTTGAGATTATCATTTTTTTTCCTTCTAACAGGCTTTTGTTTCCTATTTGACCCCAAGTTTAACCTGTCGTAACTTGGGCATATGGACTTTGTTTTCTGTGATTCAAGTGGTGTTGGAATCGTGCTTCTAAGCATTACGCCATGGTGTCATCTTCTCAAGCATTGGAGACAACTAATTTTTCAAGGTTCATAGATCCTCCTAGATCATACCATAAAAGACAATCTATCTTTAACCAGGCTTTGGATTTATGCATAGTGTGTTGAGAGTCTGAGAGTCTAGAACTTATCAAGTTGCTACCATAATAAAAATAAACAAACAAAACTGATTAGTGATGCAATGTTTATGAACAAAAATCAAGAAGAAGATGACTAGAACTTATCAATGAGACTAACATCATAGCCTGTAATTGAGGGATTAACTCCATGGTTACCATTAGGGAAATACAAGTGCCCCACAAAATGATAATACTATCACATGGGACTGTTGTAAATAGTTTTAGCTTAATAATATATTGCTAGACTAAGTCCATAGCCTAGTAGCACTAAGATGACTCAACTTCTTACGAACATACCAAAAATGTAACTCAATTGACCCAATTCAGGGTTATGTGCACAAAGTTTCTAATGTTCTACAATTTCAATTAAGATATAATAATATGAATGATGGACAATGGGTGCAACAATAGACTTTTCATAGTAATCAATAACTAATATTGTCCCTTACAGTGCACCATACTAAGATTGAATACAAAATAGGACATTGTGATATGGTGAATATAGACAGAGAGTAAACTATTTTCATCATAGAGCAGCATGGAAAATTCATCCAGTAGGAAGTGTTTATTAAATATTTCATTCTACCAAAGGCTGGTTGCAACATTGTGTCCTTGAAAATTAGGCTATCAATATTGAAGTGGTTGTTCCAAAACCCCAAAAGATATCCTTGAAGCATTGAGTGGGGGCCAAAGCAAAAAAAAATCCAACTGAATTAGTAGATGGTGCTTATATATCTATTTCCCATGAAACTAATGAAGTAAAACATAGCAATTAAACTATAGTAATAAAAGTAGTTATGGTGGCCAATAAGAAAATTTGATGTTGGTAAGAATTGAGAAATCAATGTTCAAGAATTAGTTTTTGCTCATGTAACTATGTTGAATAACTATTCCTTTCAACATAGCCATGTGTACAAACAAAATAAGTCTAGTATATATATTTAGTTTTCCATTATTTCAATGAAGATCTATAAATGATGAATTAAATTTCATTTTATTCAAGATCTAACAAATATTGAAGTTCAAAAACTATTTTGATATCAATGTTATGAACTCAAAATGTCAAAATAGACTAAAATACAATATGCATATGATAATACCTTAGCCCATAGCAAAAATATAGAAGCACAGTAGAAGACTAGAAGAAAATCGTCCATTGATCTATTATGAGATTTTAAAGGAGAAATAGTAATGTCACCGTTGGGTAGGGTTTCACCATTCAACCTTATTTCAGGGATTAACTCCATGGTTACCATTAGGGAAATACAAGCACCCCAGAAAATGATAATGATATCACATGGGACTATTGTAAATAGTTTTAGCTTAATAAGACTTTGCTAGCATAATTCCATAGCCTAGTAGTACTAAGATGACTCAACTTCCTATGAACATGCCAAAAATGTAACTCAATTGACCCAATTTAGGGTCATGTGCACAAAGTTTCTAATGCTCTACAATTTCAATTAAGATATAATAATATGAATAATGGATAAGGGGTACAACAAGAGACTTTCCGTAGTAATCAATAACTACTATTGTCCCTTATAGTGCACCATATTAATATTGAATACAAAATAAGTCATTGTGATATGGTGAATATAGATAGAGAGTAAACTACTTTCATCAGAAAGTAGCATAGAAACTTCATCTAGTAGGAAGTGTTTATTAAATATTTCATTCTACCAAAGGTTGGTTGCAACATTGTGTCCTTGGAAATCAAGCTAACAATATTGAAGTCATTGTTCGAAAACCCCAAAAGATATCCTTGTAGCGTCGAGTGGGAACCAAAGAAAAAATAATTCCAAGTCATCTTTGACAATTGAAATAGTTGGTGAAGTTGTGCTCATCTTTGAACCCCCCTGTTTGATGATGAGAAGATGGGTAAAGTATTATACCTTATGTTGGTTGTTTGAGTTTATTTCAAATTCATTCTTTGACAATTGAAATAGTTGGTGAAGTTGTGCTCATCTGAGATCCACCCATCTTCTCGTCATCAAATAGGGGGTATCATCAAACTTGGATTTTCTCAAATTCCCAATGTAACAGGTAAGCAATTATCACAAGATGAATTTAATAAGCTAGATGTCTTGTTAACAATGTTCTTTGTCTCCTTCATCTTGCTCAATGACTTTTGACATAAGAAGAGGATTTCCTTTTGTTAAACAGGCATAGGACAACTGAGAGGGGGGGTGAATCAGTTGTCACAAAATTCAAACTTAATATTTCAACACTTATCAATTCCACAACCACACTATTTTGTTATTAAGTAAGAGCATGAAACACAAATAATAGAAATTAAATCAACACAATGAACAACATATTTTTATGTGGAAAACCCAATAAGGGAAAAACCATGGTGAGGGTTAACTCACAATATAAAGATTATAAAATTGAATACTGAGACTGACTGCCCAGAAGAGGACTCACTGTCTAAGTACAAAGGCTCACTGCCTACAAAAAGGACTCACTGTCCAATAGGGAGGATCACTACCTATAGATACAAATGAGAACAAAAAGATCCACCACAACAATTAACACACATCCCTATCTTTAAATAAGGATTGCATAAACCATTAGCTCACTGCCTTTAGGAATCCAACACAGTGAAGTACTGTTGTCTCAACTCACTCACACAAACACTTCTGCTCTTATGATTTGTAGCTCACTTTCGTCACTTTGCATCACATTGTCAAACAATTCTTCACAATTCAACTTGCTTTTATACATCCTCAACCTTAGAAACTTTATCCAAGGTTGGCCACAAATACCTCATTTTATAAATTCAAATTAGGTCAGAAACTCAACATTCCTGCAGTGGAAAGGAATGAGAGTGGACTAATAAAACATTTAACCAAGACCAAAAAATAATGTCTCAGATCAACCACACGCTTCCTCAATTTAATTTAATTTTTTGAATGAAGTGTAAACACCAAGTCAGCCAAACCTAATGAAAACACAAATGAAAATTGATGTACACACTTCCCAACAAGAAGATGACATGTAGACTCCACAAAACACTTCATTATGCACAAGAATACATCCCAAATTTCTTCAGATACATCCATAGAAAATGCAATATGCTTCAAACTCTGAACACCTTTCACTAGTTCATCTGGATAGTGCAAACCCATACTGAAACACTGAAACATGACTTCTGGATCACCAAACTTCAACCTTCTTTGCCAAAGCCCAGAGAACACCATCTCAAGACACATCCCATATCTGCAAGATCTGAAACGAAATAGTGAAGGACTGCAGAGAAAAAACATTTCTCTTAGTCCACAGAAGATCAACTCTGCCAGAACAATTCACACACCAGTGAATGTAACATTCATGTACTATCACACCATAAGCTAAAACTTAGGATGTATCACCACAAGATCACCATTATCAAATCTTTAGATCCGCACAAACATAGGATCAACATAGGAGAAATGTGGAGCACATACCAGAGCACATTTTGAACACATTCATCACTTTGACTTCTCTTCTTTTTTAATTTTCTCAAAAGCACTTGGAAACTCATCAACACAACACATCTGCAACAACATAAAGATAGCTCCATGTACTCACAACATCTTAGCTATACATGTACAATCTGCAATTGACATATTGAACTGTGTTGACATCAATGACAACATTAATGACAACACCATCAGACTAGCTCATACTTGCAACAATCTCCCCCTTTGTCATTGATGGAAACACATGATGTGAAAAACCATCAAAGACAACATCCTTCACAATATCCCAGGAGAACACCTTCTCTTCTTTTGCAACTATTTTTCACATGACTTTCTCTCCCCCTTTGACATCAATGACAAAGATCAACAACTCTGATCATTCCCCCTTAGGAGCACACTCATATTGCAACAATGAAAAACCTTTTCTACTCCCCCTATGTAGTAGACCCATTTATTAGTCCAAATAAATAAATAATTTGTCAATTCACTGGACTGATGCACCTTCATGTGCACTTAGTTCGGAGGGCCAATGACCCCCAACATCTCCCTAAGATGCTCAAAAGTATCCTTTGGAAGAGCCTTGGTAAATATGTCTACAATTTGTTCCTTTATGGTCACATACTCCAATCTAACTTCATTCTCCAGCACTTTTTCTCTCAGGAAATGATATTTGATAGATATGTGTTTCGTTCTTGAATGCATAATTGGGTTCTTTGAAATGTTTATTGCACTTGTGTTGTCATAGAAAATAGAAATAGGCTCATCACATATCACTCCAATATCTTTCAGAGTTTGCTTCATCCACAAAACCTGTGTGCAGCAGGATGTTGTCGCAAAATATTTTTCCTCTACAGTGGATAAAGAAATCGAGTATTGATTTTTACTCAACCATGAAACCAATCTTCCACCAAGAAAGAAAGCACCACCACTGGTACTCTTCTGGTCAGCTACACATCGGCCCAATCAACATCGGTATAAGCACTTAGGGTGAAATCATCACTCTTAGGATACCATAATCCATAATTTGATGTACCTTTAAGATATCTATATATCCTCTTTACAACTATAACATGTGCTTCTTTAAGATCTGCTTGGAATCTGGAAACTAAACATACTGCATGCATAATATCTAGTCTAGTAGCAGTAAGATATAATAGTCCACCAATCATAGATTTGTATTTTCTCTGATACCATTTGTTAAATAGGTGCAAGACAATTGAGAGGGGGGTGAATTAGTTGTCACAAAATTCAAACTTAAGATTTCAACACTTATCAATTCCACAACTACACTATTTTTTTATTAAGTAAGAGCATGAAACACATATAATAGAAAGTAAATCAACACAATGAACACTAGATTTTTACGTGGAAAACCCAATAAGGGAAAAACCATGGTGAGTGTTAGCTCACAATATAAAGATTATTAAATTGAATACAAAGGCTCACTTCCAAGGGCTCACTGCCCAGAAGAGGATTCATTGTCCAAGTACAAAGGTTCACTGCCTACAAAAAGGACTCACTGTCCAATAGGGAGGATCACTACCTACAGATACAAAAGAGAACAAAAAGATCCACCACAACAATTAACACACATCTGTAGCTTTGAATAAGGATTGCAAAAACCTTTAGCTCACTACCTCCAAGAATCCAACACAATGAAGTACTACTATCTCAAACTCATACACACACTTCTGCTCTTATGATTTGTGGCTCACTTTCATCACTTTGCATCACACTGTCATACAATTCTTCACAATTCGACTTGCTTTTATTGTTGGCAACACAAGGGTAGACAACTAAGAGGGGGGGTGAATCAGTTTTCACATAATTTCAAAATTATTCAACTTATTAACCTTGTTCTCAAATATAATCAATAACCATGAAAGCATAAATCAACAACACATCAGAAACACACATAATACCAAGATTTTTACGTGGAAACCCTGTTAGGAGAAAAACCACGGTGGAAGTTAGTCCACAAGATTATACCTTGTTAAAAGTATAAATAAATATGCATTCAGGTGCACTTCCTTGATCTCACTGCTCAATTACAAAAGGAAGACTCATTGTCTTACAAAAGATTTGGATTACATCCATAGGAATTTGAACTGAGAAAATAGCATCTGCTAATGCCTAATTATAGTTCTAGTTAAGCACATGAACACTTCTTCGCTATTCTTCACTCTTCTTCACACTTTACTCTACCTTCAAAATATTTAGAACATTATTCACACACACCATGCATTCAAATGGTATAAACAATCACTTATATATATTTGCAACAAGAAATTACATCGCTACATGTCAGCCTTAATAAAATAATAAAATGAATACAAACTGTCAGCCCAAAACAATAAAGATTATTAATGTGAATCAACCAAGGTTGACCATAACATAGTGAAGATGAAAAATAAAATTCTCAAAGATGAACCACCTTCAAAAATTAATCCTCAAAAATCTACAACATGCTACAACACCCTGTCGGCCAAGAACATGAAAAACATGAACATGCAACAAAAAAACTCTAATCACGAGCACAATGATCAATGTAGATGTGCAACACAAATAAAGCACAATCTAGAAACATCCAAAAACATCATGAATCACCAGAGAAGCATCCGCAACAACTGAACTTGCTAAAATCACATCATTTTTATTCAAGAACACCAACTAAAGCAATAGAAAAACTGTCAAAATACAAATCTTCATAACACGATCAAATCTTCATGATGATCTTTGAAACTTAACATGGATAAACTAGATATACTTGACAAGGAACCCTTTAATCCACAACCTCTAATCATCAATGTACTAAACTAACCAACAAACTATACTTCACTTCACCACTGACAACCTACAACTTATTTTATTACAATTTTCTCAATATCCTCGACATATACAGCTTCTAAGACATTAATGCCATTAGTGTTGACATCAATGAAAACCACATATCAGTAACACAACCACAATATCCAACATTTATACCATCCTTAACCTTAGAAAGTTTCTCCAAGGTCGGTCACAAATACCTCATTTTAAAATTCAAATTAGGTCATCAACTAAACATTCCCACGGTGGAAAGGAATGAGAGCGAACCAATAAAAAATTTAACCAAGACCAAAAAATAATGTCTCAAATCAACCAAATGCTACCTCAATTTAATTTTATTCTTCAAATGAAGTGTAAACACTAGGTCAATCAAACCTAATGAAAACACAAATGATCATTGATGTACACACTGACTCCACAAAATGCTTCATTATGCACAATAATACATCTCAAATTTCTTCAAATACATCCACAACAAATGCAATATGCTTCAAACTCTGAACACCTTTCACCAATTCATCTGGACAGTGCAAACCCATACTGAAACACTGAAACATGATTTCTGGATCACCAAACTTCAACCTTCTTTTCCAAAATCCAGAGAATACCATCTCAAGACATATCCTAGATCTACAAGATCTGAAACGAAATAGCGAAGGATTGTGGAGCAGAAACATTTCTCTTAGTCTATAGAAGATCAACTCTACTAGAACAATTCACACACTGGTGAACATAACTTTCATGTACTATCACACCAAAAGCTAAAACTTAGGATATATGACCACAAGATCACCATTATCAAATATTTAGATCCGCACAAGCATAGGATCAACATAGGAAAAATGAAGAGCACATACCGAAGCACATTCTTAACACATTCATCACTCTGACTTCTCTTCTTTATTAATTTTCTCAAAAGCACTTGGAAACTCATCAACACAACACATCTGCAATGACATAAAGATAGCTCCATGTACTCACAACATCTCAGCAGCATCTCAACTATACATGTACAATCTAAAACATACTGAACTGTGTTGACATCAATGACAACATTAATGACAACACCACCAGACTAGCTCATACCTGCAACACCTTTCTGTATTATCTCTTGATGTCTCTAGATTCGGGTCTTAAGGATCATAAGAAAATCCCTAAAAACTCCTATTTTGGATGTGGGGTTAATTCTTCTTATCTCTTATTATGCGAAGAACTTTGAGGTGGCTAAGACAATTGTTACCCCATTTTGAAGGGTAAACAGTCTAAGCCTGCAGAGAAGTATCAGACTGCTTCTGAAGAGGAACCAACCAACAAAAAAATGAAGAAAAGGAAATTGATTTTGGAAAAAGAGTTAGATTTGGAGGGGGATGTGGACTTTGTTCTATATTCACTTGCTTTTATGGAGGTGGGTCCCCAATCCCCTACTATGGGAAAGATGAAAAAGGGGAGGCGTGTGCTAGTGAGGGTTATGTGACTTGTAGTGATGAGGTGGCTATTGATTTTTCGAGTAGGGGTGTGAAGGAGAAGATTGATTTGTATGGTGAGGCTTCCTCACTACCCCCTGTAACCAAGCAAAAGAAGGAGCCAGAGGAGGGAAGTAGGAAGAAAATGGTTATGAGGACTACGAGTCAAATATTGGAGAGGGACTTTCCTCACACCATTGCAGGTGGCCTCATTGTTGATGATTCCCTGAGTGTTAAGCCGGATGTGCAACATAAAGGTAATTTTTGGGTTGCTAATGTTGTTGTGGAAACCCAGGATGTGGAATTAGAGAGGCTAAGGAGAAAGGTTGTGGCAAAGGAGATTGCGAGCTCCATCTGCAAAATCAAGACTCTGGTTGCTGCTGGGAAAGGTAAGGAAATCTTTGCTGATCAAGATAAGGTTAGTTCCTCTGAGGAGGAAGATGCTTTGGGGAAGGGGTTTTTTAATATTGATAGAGAGGAAATGTTTGATGTGTTGGGAACTGCTTGTGAGGGTTCCATTGTTTTGCTTAAACTGTTTAAATGGTTTTTTCATGAACTCAATAAAACTAATGTCAAAGTTAGGGGTGTGGTGAGTAAGGATGAGGATTCCTCTTTCTAAAATCAGATAGATGAATTGTTTGATTCCTTAAACACTATGGTGGACACTGTGGTAGAGGAAACTTTCAAGATGAAACAAAATCTTGAAGGTAGAATCCTCACCCTTGACGATAAAATGGAGAAAATTTGGGATATTGTGATGAGAGGTGGGGAGGTTTTTAAATCTATTGGTAAATTTGATTCTATTGGTGCGATCTCTCTTGTGGTTAGTTACAAGAAGCATAAAGATAGTGCTCATGCTGAAGAGATCAGTGTTGCTGGTAAGCTGATGGGGGAGGAGGGTGCTGCCGGGAAGGGTGGGGAGAAAGATATTGTTTTGATTACTGAGGTGAATACAGATGGACCTGGTGCTAGGACTAGGAACAAGACTAAAGCTCAGGTTGGGGCTTCTGGTAAAGAAATCTCTGATGTTTTGGATGATGCTCAGAAGGCTTCATCAAGCGACGTGGAGGTGGCGGATATTCTGAAAACCATGTAGTGCTACTAGTTGGGGTCCTCCTTTTTGGCCGAATTTTTACTGATGGGTCATTGTTGTTGGGTTGTTTTTTGCTTAGTGTTGTTTTCTTAAGTTTCATATGCTTTTTGATGTAAAGGGTTTCAGGCCCCTTCAAAACCCATATTTTACCTCTAATCAAAAACAATGTTCTGTGTAGCATAGGTAAAGTAGCTCTAGCACAAGGACCTAGAAGTGATTCAGGAATTCATAATTTTTTTTGTGTAACGTATTAAGAGGATTGATGTAATAGCTTAGTTATCAACCACAAAATTCAAAGAAATAAGAAACAATGTAAAATCACAAGAGGAGAAAATGGAAAGACTTTTTATGACCCAACTCGAATTGATCTAGATATGCAGAATTAATGACACAAAAGTCTTAGGAGTTGGTTACATTAGGTTATTTTGGGACTTTAGAGTGACATGTTTCATCTTAACCAACAAGTTTTCAATGCACAGAGTCATCTTTTTGACTATATATTTGATCTTTTAATTGCCATGTTAAAGTGTGTATGGTATGTTGGTTGTTCTTCCTACTAGTTTGTTATATTTTTTAAGCATCCTTTTTTGAAGTTTTTCACTATGCCTTTGATTTATGTCTTAACTAAGGAGGATTCAGATTGGTATTTAGATTAGTCATTTAGGCCCATTGCTAGAGAAGTTACAGTTAAATTTACAATGTAACTTGACCATTTAAACATATTTCTATTCATTAACTAGACTGACATATAGCATCCACACCCAACTTAAGCATGTTTACTTTAACTAACCAAACTGAGAATTTTTCCATAGGTAGATAACCCATGGTCTGATTTCAAATTTTAACTTCATATAGATGAAAATTTCTAGACAACATACATGGTTTCTACTTACATACAAACTTGAGCTCCTTTGGATGAACACTTAGAAGTTCGTTGGCCATGTTTGCTCTCAAATAAAACACAGATCAATGAATTCTAGTGAATTATAGAAAATCAAGGACACTTCTCTGGAGTATACAAAGCAAAACAGTCAGCCTGAGAAACTCAAATATACAAATGATTTAACCTTTCCAGAACTCAATTTATTATTAAAAAAATTGGGGAAAAAGAAAGAAAATGCACAAATTACATTGTGAAAAAACTAAAATCCAAAGTGAATAAATTAGTCTTAAAAAAATGAAACTAATTCACTTCTTAGCATGTTCTCTATTTGGTTTTGGAGAAATGCTAACTGTGTTCGCGAATGGCTAGAGCACATAATTTAAATTTAGTCATATTTTGGGTTTGAATTTCATCAAACATGACTATCCTTTATGATGCAAATCAGAAATCATAAAGATGGAGAATGTGAACAAAAAATAGTTGTGATTCTTCGCTCCCTACACATAACCTAATTGCAGTTACCTCTAGGATCTAAGTAGCTTATCATTGGAAGTTAAAAAAAGAAGACTTAAATGAGCAAATAAATACCAAAACACAAACTTGTGAAGTGAGAAAATTTGGGTAAAACATAATTTCCTAATTAGGTTGAGTTCAAAAGAACCATTTCCATACTTGACAAACCTTATGTATCCTTGAAAATTCATAAAATTAACATGCAAAAACTTGTTTGATATGCTTATTAAAGGTGATTATGTGACATGATTTTGATATTCATTTATGTTGAGTCCTGTCTAAATCATTAATTATACAACTCAGGATAGTCAAATGTGAATTACATCATATCAGATTAAATGCATAGTATAATAGCATTTCAAAATTGTAATGGATTAGGTTGGGTTACTACCTATAACCATAGCACTCAGATCATTGCTAGAATACATAATTAACCATAAACAAAACTTATACTAAGAAAATAATGATACAAGGTTTGTTGATTTGATCTCAAAGACATAAAATACATAATAAGCATTTTAACCCCATATATTTTATGGTTGGGATAATTGCCATAAGTGGTTAATATTGGAAAATGCAAGCATGTACCACATGAAATTTGATGTCATCTCTTGTTTCATAACATGTTGAATAGTCATTATGCGAAGACAATCAACAAGCTTTCTGCCCCTGTGTGTGAAGTGGCATATCTATATTGGACTGACAATAAAAGCAACAAATGCTAAAAGCAAGAACATTCCTGACCAAAAAATATTGTATTTCTTAAGTTTAATAGTTGAAAATGAAATCCTTTTTTTTAAAACCATATAGTTTTAGTTTTAATTTCTCTTGCAACAATCTTGGAGATGAATTTGGTTGTAGTGTGGCAATCAGAACATATTTGAATGTTCTTAACAACTCAAATAGTTGTACCAGGGGCCATGTTTAACAAACCAAATGCAATTGCTAACTTTTCACTATGGTGGTAGATAAATGATTCTTTATACCCTACTACCTACATTTGCCAAGCCAATTTCTTCTACTTTGCATATCTCTACCATGTTTGTGGATGTGATTTGTCTCCTACACAAAAAACATGTACCAATTTATGACCTTAAATCCAACTACATCTAGGTATCTTTTTAATTCCTCTATCTTGCATGAATCTCTTTACTATTTGAACCTCATACAAATGTTTTAGAGAAGAACATAAGTTGTAGCATTTTTAGGATCCAACTAAAAAAGTAGTGTTGTTGGAAATACTCATCCTATATTCATATACGATCCACATGTACCACAAATTTAACTAGCATCTTAGTAATAATGTTTAGGGTGTCCTCAATATAGCCAGCATGGGCACGAAGGTCAACCATGCACACCTAATGATCAACTATATATGTAAATTGTAATGCAATAAGGTTTATTGACGTGTGAAGTATGTGCAGCCCTCATCCACTAAACATGCATGACTCCATGCACCTAAAACCCAAGTAAAGCTTACATTATTAGGATGTGTTCCAGAGTGCTTCATTAATTCAAATATTTTTGAGAAGTTCCTTGCAAAATCCATTTTGTGCACATTTTGGAATCAATAATTTCATTCCATGAGATGACATCTCTTTGAGGTATTTTGTTAAACAATTTAGGTGTTTTGGCTATGATTCCACATCTTGCATATATGTCTACCAAAGCATATCCAACTATAACATTTGATAAAAATTCCCCTACCATTATGCTTTGGTGCATGTTCAAGGCCCATCCCAAAGCTCCCATTTTGGCACAGGTAGGGAGGACTCTGGAAAAAAAATTGGCTTTATACCTGCCAATTGTATTCGTTTGAAAGTTTCAAAAGCCTTTTCAACAAAAAATTTTATGCAAAATCTGCAATCATTGCATTCCATGAGGTGGCATCTCTTTGAGGCATTTTGTCAAACAATTCGCGTGCCTTGCCTATGCTTCCACATTTTGCATGCATATCTACTAGAGAATTTCCAACCATAATATCTAACAAAAATCCACCTTCTGTTATGCTTTGATGGATGTACTTACCCTATCCAAAGCTCCCATTTTATTACAGGAAGGGAGTATGCTGGCAAAGGTTGTGGAATCTGTCTTTACACCTGCCAATTGCATTTGCTTAAAAGTTTCTAAAGCCTTTTCAACAAATCCATTTTGTTCATATCCTGCAACATTACAATCCATAGACCACATTTATTATAGGGATATTTTTGTGTATTGTCTACGCATTGATGGATATTCATATTTTGTTTCAAAGCTCCCATTTTGGCACAAGCAGGGAGGATGTTGGAAAAGGTTGTGGAATTTGGCTTTACACCTGCGAATTGTATTTGCTTGAAAGTTTTTAAAGCCTTTCCACCAAATTCATTTTGTGCATATCTATTGTAGATTTCCTTAAGCTATATGACAAAGGTGTATATACAATTTGAGATCAATTGATAAGCTGAGACATGTAATGTTGATTTGATTTACATTTTCCTTAAGATATAATTTTGTTGCATTGTTGAATTTCATAGTTCAATAATTGGGATTCTCAATGATCTTGTCTACCCAAAGTGTATGTGATAGAAAGAAATTAGGTAGTCATGTTGATTAGTTTCACAATTTGAATGATCTTGAGTTCATAAGTACATTGTGATAATTTTTGACAAATAATATAATTTCTTGTTGCATTTATCACATAAACAAAGGCCTCTTTTGATTGTAGTAGAGGATGTAGAGAGTGAAGCATTGACTACTTTGATCTTTGAAATTGATGATTTTTTTACTAAATTGATAATGTTTGAAGTTTCTTTTTCTTTCTTAGATGTTGAGTCTAATTAATAAGTTTAATGTTGTGTTGCAACTTGCAGGTGAGTATGTTGATATGATAAAGGCTAGAATTGTCGATCCTCTAAAATTTATCAGGATTGCATGAGTTGATGCAGAAAGGTAAAACTATTTATCTTTATTATAATTAGTGGAACTTGCAACTACAATATTTGATAAAAATCTACTTCCAAATATGCTTTTGATGGATGTTCATATCCTCATCCAAAGCTCCAATTCACACACAGGGAATGACACTTTCAAGCATATCAATTACAAATTTACAATCAATAATCAACCTATTGATCAGTTGTTCAAGAATAAGGTAGTTGTATATCACTAATTGAATATTGTCTATTTGTTTGTTGTATCTTGCATGAATTCATCTTTTTAAAAATTGTAAGAGATAACTAGGAAACATTATATCTAGTGCCTAAGTTTAGGGTGCCATAGTTGGAAAAGGAAAATAAAATTTTTGAATTTTATCCTTTGTATTATTTGACTTTTCTGAGTTTTTGATGTGCAAATTTTGAAACCTTGTTTTCAGGTTGCATCTCCAAATTGGAGAAGTGAAAGGTGAATACTAGTGAGGAAGAGTTTGGAGGAGCTAAAACTAATAGCGGTGGGAAAGTTGTGGATTTGCAAGGGGATTAAATGGGTCGATCCCCTATAGGAGGTCGTTGCCCTTCCAAAAGGACCGCAGTTAAGGAAGGGGAAAACAATATAAGTATATAAAAATATGATTATTATGTTTATATAGTGTCTATAAGTGGTATAGTGTCATTGAGACATTGAATGTAACCAATGAGATTTTTATTTGCCAATGAGGCTTAATAAAGTAAATTTTCAGAGTGGTTTTTTCTCCCTCATAAATACTGTGTTGTGGCTCCTTTTGATTTGTAATCTATTTGTGTTTGTGTATGATCAATCATATTTGTTCAACCATTTTAGTCTTCATTTCATGGTGCTTCTTCAACATTTAAATATCTATGGTACTTGAAGTTTATATGCATACATTTGTGAGGATTAATTAAGTTGGATTTTATTTGTAATTACTAAAGTAATGACTAAATTAATGACTAAATACATGACTAAATTAATGACTAAATATATGACTAAATAAATGACTACCATGACTAAATTAATGACTAAATATATATGACTAAATTAATGACTAAATATATATGACTAAATATATGACTAAATATATGACTAAATCAATGACTAAATCAATGACCAAATCAATGACTAAAAAACAATGACTAAATAAATGACTAAAATAGTTTAGTCATAAATTTGGTCACATTATAATTGACTACAAATAAACTATTAATAGTCACGTGACTAAAATTAGTCATTTATATGTAATTTTTTAGTAGTTTATTTAGTCATATATTGTTGTTTGTGTACTAGTGTATGCAACATAAAAATATATTGTCCAATCCCTCATTGGAAAAAGAAAGTTATTATAGTTTTTCTTACAATTGATGGAATCCTACTATTATTTATCACTTCAATCTATGTAGGATGTCAAATTAACAAATTTCACAAATGATCATAGAAAAAAAATAAATGCCAAGAAATTATAGATCCATTAATTCTTTTTAAACACCAAAGGAAAAAGTGTTACTATTGATTTTCCATTAGAAATTGTAAGGTCCACTAACATATGTGCTTTGCTTGCTATTCAAGTTTGACACTCTTTTATCAATGATATTTTGAATTTCCATCCATTATGTATTTTAGATACATGTGTTATGAATATATGGTTGAACCTATAATTGTGTTTCAATTTTATTATTTTCACTCATAATATGTTGATGGTGATTATTTGATTTGGTTCTATAATAGTGACTGAATAATGAGGTAATATGGATTGACTTATTATGCACCCTTTGATATAGGTAGATCATGTTAGTGTTAAATGACCTTTGGTTAGATCATGTGATTTTTTTTATATGATAAAACTCCTTGACTTAATCAACATTGATTTTTTTTCATTTATAATCACTCAATGTGATTTAATTTCAATAACATTCTAGTACCATGTTTGTTTATAATGGGTTTTTTTACATATGATGTAACCATGGGATGCATATGCATATCTTTCTTCATTTTATTTCCTATTAGTTACACTATATTACTCCAGCTATTGTATTATACAAATGTTTTTTATATGTGTGTTGAGTGTGTAAGCACAAGTAACACTTAACTAATATTTATTTAGAGATGATCATTTTGGAAAACGTAATTATCATTAATCTCCTTAGCTCACTCAATTGTAAGTGGTGAGATATTCCATGTTCTACACTATGAATTTGATTCAAGTGTATGGTGATTCTAGATCCTTGTGTTATATGTAAACCCATAAATTATGTGAGTTCTTTGCATAATTTTACCTATTTTTCATATGCTGCATTTGTTTGGTTTTCAATATGTGTATATAATGTTTTCAAACTAACCAATATGTCTTATGAGTTTGAAAAGAGATTTCATTTATTAGATGTTTTAGTAAATAAAGTGTTATACCATTTAATTAATTATATTAATTGTAAGGAAAATAAAAGGATACATATAAACTCATCAAAATAAAATGCATAAGTCCTTTGAAAAGATATTGAAAGGGTACTTGTGTGAAGTTTATTTTCAAAGATTGCATAATATCTAGTTCCACTAGGAATTGGATTAAAATTCATTTTGCATTAAGGGTTTGAAATAAAAATGAAAATATAGTACATTTAAAATGAATTGTTTATCTTTTCCTCCATTGTGTTGGAAATCTTTCTTTTAGAAAAGATTGATTGAAACCTAGTATGTAAATCTAGAGCTTGAGCTTGGATTTTGGAAACAATCACAAAGGCTTGGTGTGTAAATTTCATCTAGGAAAAGATAATCTTGATTGTTTAGGGTTTGCATTATTGAAGGTATTTTATTTTTTGCAAGTATGCATTTATTTAGATGATTCTCTTGTTTTTCCATGCTTTACCTTTGATGCAAGAGCATCCAGCAGTGTAGGGCAATCTTGCATCACTCAAAAAAAAAGTTTTTTTTTTCTTTAGTTGTTTTGAGTTCCATGATGGCATTTAAGGGGTATAAGACTATCAAGCATCAGAAATAGTGAAAACCAAGAAATTACTATTTTTTGTAAGTCAGCCAAAACAGGCTCGTACGGATGTGAAAATTTATCCCAAGGAGCAGAGCTGAAAAAAATTTCCGATCATGAAAGAATCACCTCAATACCCTACACGGTTTGGGAGAAATTAAAGTTTTTGTCCCAAGAAATTTCTCCAATGCAGCTTCCAATTGAGATATAAAACTTTGGAGGCCCCGAAACAGCTCAAAACTACAAAACCCTACCAAAGAATATTTTTCCTTCGTACAATATATTCTCGAGTGTTGACAAAATATTATGTGGCTTTTAAACAAGACGGAGCTAAGCATAAAAAAAAAAACTTTATTGATCTCAATAATGATTGAGAATGTAGATAATGGATTTTTGTGAATTTTGACCCCATGCCCTCTAAGACCTGCATTTCTATCTGTGGCCGCATCTCAAATTGGAGGAGGGGGATTTACCTACATAGGCGCAACTAGCCATTGGTTTTCATTTTGCACAAAGGGCCCCACCCAACCATAGGCCACAAATTTCTTGGAATCAACCCCTACATTAAGACTTTGTGGCATTTGACTTTGTAAAGTATTTCATCTGATTTGCATCTCAAATAAAATGGCACTAGCACCGCAATAACACAAGCCTACAATCAATGGTCATAGAAAATTATTATAGCACAGGTACCGCCAAAACACGGGCCTGAAATCAATGGTCATAGAAAATTATGGCAACAACTATCTAGTGCAATTGCTAGTTATTATACTCAATGTCTTGTCGAGTTAGGAAAAATAGATCATAATGCTACAAAACCCTACCAAAGAAAATTTTTCCTCTGTATAATAGATTCTCGAGTGTTGATAGAAGATTTTGTAGCTTTTTAAAAAAATAGAGCTAAGCATAACAAAATAAAATTTATTGATCTAAATAATATTTGAGAATGCAGATTATGGATTTGTGTGAATTTTGACACTGCGCCCTCTAAGAGCCACCTTTCTATCTACAAGCCACATCTCAAATTGGAGGAGAGTGATTTACTTGCATAGGTGTGACCAGCCATGGGTTTGCATTTTGCACAGAGGGCCCACGCCCAGCCATAGGCCACAAATTTCTTGGAATCGACCCGTGCATCAAGACTTTGTGGCATTTGACTTTGTAAAGTATTTCATCTGATTTACATCTCAAATAAAATGGTACTGGCACCGTCAGAACACGGGCTTGCAATCAATGTCCATAGAAAATTATTATGGCACTGGCACCACCAAAACACAGGCCTGCAATCAATGGTCGTAGAAAATTATGGCAGTGGCTATCCAATGCAATTGCTAGTTATTATACTCAATGTCTTGCAGAGTTAGTAAAAACATATCATAATGCTACAAAACCCTACCAAAGCCGATTTTTCCTCTGTACAATAGATTCTCAAGCACTGACAAAATATTTTGCATCTTTTAAACAAAACAGAGCTAAGCATAACAAAATAAACTTTATTTATCTCAATAATGATTGAGAATGCAGATTATGGATTTGTGTGAATTTCAAACCCGCATTTCTATCTATAGGCCATATCTCAAATTGGAGGGGGATTTACTTGCATAGGAATGGCCAACCACTGGTTTACATTTTTCACAGAGGGCCCACACCTAGCAATAGGCCACAAATTTCCTGGAATCGGCCCCTGCATCAAGACTTTGTGGCATTTGACTTTGTAAAGTATTTCATCCGATTTACATCTCAAATAAAATGGCACTAGCACTGCCAGAACACGGGCCTACAATCAATGGCTGTAGAAAATTATTATGGCACTGGCACTGCTAGAACATGAGCCTGCAATCAATGGCCATAGAAAATTATGGCAATGACTATTTAGTGCAATTGCTAGTTATTATACTCAATGTCTTGCCGAGTTAGGAAAAATAAATCATAATGCTACAAAACCCTACCAATGCTGATTTTTCCTCCTACAATAGATTCCCAAGTGCTGACATAAGATTTTGTAGCTTTTAAACAAAACAGAGCTAAGCATAACAAAATAAACTTTATTGATCTCAATAATGATTGACAATGCAGATTATGGATTTGTGTGAATTTCTACCTTGCACCCTCTAAGACCCGCATTTCTATCTATAGGTTGCATCTCAAATTGGAGGAGGGGGATTTACTTGCATCGGTGCAACTAGCCATTGGTTTGCATTTTTGCACAGAGGGCCCATGCCCAGCCATAGGCCACAAATTTCTTGGAATCGACCCCTGCATCAAGACTTTGTGGTGTTTGAATTTGTAAAGTATTTCATCCGATTTACATCTCAAATAAAATGGCACTAGCACCAAGGCCTACAATCAATGGCCATAGAAAATTATTATGGCACTGGCACCACCAAAACACGGGCCTACAATCAATGGCCGTAGAAAATTATGGTAGCGGCTATCCAGTGCAATTACTAGTTATTATACTCAATCTCTTGTCGAGTTAGGAAAAATAGATCATAATGCTACAAAACCCTACCAAAGCAGATTTTTCCTTTGTACAATAGATTCTCAAGTGCTGATAGAATATTTTGTAGCTTTTAAACAAAACAGAGCTAAGCATAAAAAAATAAACTTTATTGATCTCAATAATGATTGAGAATGCAGATTATGGATTTGTGTGAATTTCAACCCCGTGCCCTCTAAGACCCACATTTCTATCTACATGCCACATCTCAAATTGGAGGGGGATTTACTTGCATAGGCATGGCCAGCCATTGGTTTGCATTTTGCACAGAGGGCCCACGCCTAGCAATAGGCCACAAATTTCTTGGAATTGACCTAAGTTGCATCAAGACTTTGTGGCATTTGACTTTGTAAAGTATTTCATCTGATTTACATCTCAAATAAAATGGCATTGGTACTGTAGACATCGAAATTTGGTCTAAGCCTGTGACTTCAATATTCTTCATAATTCGTATTCTTCTATTGATTAAATAATGAAAATTATTTAATTATTCTCTATAGTCTTCATTTCTTCTATTAATTAAATAATCTTAATTATTTAATTAATTCACACTTTTCTTTATTCTATCTGATTAATTAAATAAACACTTTTTATTTAATTATGTTACTAATTAACCTTATCCTTCTTGTCAAATTAAATAAATTCTTATTTAATTTACTCTTTATCATACTTCAACTATAATTAAATAAATTCTTTATTTATTTAATTATTCATTTAAATCCCTTCATCACTTAATTAAATAAATCTTATTTATTTAATTATTCTTCAAATATCGAGTCTTGAATTAAATGAATTATTTAATTCATAAATTCTATTTTAACGCATTCATCTATATTTAGATAATTATGTGAGTTATCTAAGTATTCACTTTTACTTGACTCAAAGATCTATTCAATTCGCTCAGTTAACTCTTGATTTAATGTCTGAGTGGCGTTCTCGAGTAATCTCTTCGTCAAATCATTCAATCGTCCAGTTCTAACTCATTTGCGTGTGCATGTGTATTAATTAAATATTCTTATTTAATTAACTAAACCTTGTGCGTGCATTCGAACAAGAGTTGCTTTAATCAATCTTTATCTTTGTCATACAAAGATAATTCTTCTGTTTTCAAATACCAATCTTGAAGATTAAATTATTTATTTAATCTTTAATTCTATTTCTAATTTGTATCACTCATGTCACTACTGACAGTTATCAGAATGCATGTCTAATCAGTCAATCTCAACCATCCATTGATCTTTCGATCTTGGCCTGTCGTTCGAATAATCAATTTTCTATAAATTGATTTATCATTCTTCATTCCAATCTCTCTCACGAAATCTTATGACTTTTGAGAGCACTTAATCTTGAATCTTCGATGTTTTTCTAATCACTATCTTAGACTATACATGCACGAACTTACGAGAAATCTGAGGGCAATTATACTACAATAGCAAAATGGAGAAGGGCAATCGAGATGAATCATGGAAATACGTAGCAATTTGGTGAGATAGTTCAGTTTTATTTATGTTTTTACTTTCCTTTGTTCTTTGTTGCTTAGCATTAGATTTACATTTAGATTTATATTGCATGTTTGCTCTTAATCTTTTCTTTTTGCACTTTCTAGACGTTACATTTGGTGAACCTGACTTTTTTGTAGAGAAATTTGTGTGTTTTCTTGTTTATTTTCGTTGTTTTGCAGGTTACAGCCAAAAATTCATATGAAATCCCGTCACCTTCTTTTGAGCACAGAAAAATGGGCGAATAAAATATTTTAAAACATTTTCTTGGTTTTGAAGGTCTATGTCTTAGTTTTCCATAGATATCTACGGTTTAAAATTTTGTTTAGTTTTGAGAAAGTTATCACTATTTTAGTTTGTTGTTTTCATTTAAGTTTTTTGCACTAATCTTTTGTTTTCAGCGTGTTTCTTGAGAAGTTAACGAGTTTTTGCAAGACAATTGGTGAAGACAATACTGAAAACTACTAATGAATTTTTCTACAGAACGCATGTCAAAGACCCTAGTTAAATTTTTGAAACAGATTGTTTGGTAGTGTAGCAAATATTTCATTTGGATTAAAATTAACAAGTGTTTACTGTGTTTGGTGTGAAAGCACTTCTGTGTAATTACCCTCACGATTTGGTACATCGAAGTATCCTCTCCCTTTGCACATTCGTGTGATCCTGGGTGTAAGAGAAACAGTTACCAACTCTAGAACTTGGGCCTGTTATGGTGGGAAAAAGTACTCACCCCCGGATGACTCAGACCGGTAGCACCCTGAACCCGAGGGACTTCTAGCCGGTATATAAAAGTGGATTCTTGGGGAAAACCCAAGAATCATGAGTGTGGTTCCGACGAGATGGATCCGAAAGGGGACTCTCGCCGCATGGATCATGCCCCACGAACGGAATTCCCGTATTAAAAACCTTTTGTCTTAGTGTCCAACCATTCTATTGGCCGTTGCTTGGTATAGTGCAGGGTACAGTATCATGCTCGAAGACACTCACTACTGATCCCCTTGAGTAGAGATAGCAGTTCTTGGGAGGTCATTTCTCAAAGAATTTGAAATTGGTGTGCTTGAAAGACATTAATGAGTTGTGGAGGGGAGCCAATGCCACCAAATTTCTAAGCTATCCGCTCTTGAGATGGAAAGGTGTTTATCACCAATCTGGGGTATTTCGGTGGGCTATACCAAGTATACAAACCCTAGGCCTTTTGGCCTATTAGGATGTGCTTGTCTATTGTTAACTTAAACGTTCTTTGAGTCCAAAATCAAACTGAAAACACTTTGTCTTGTGATTGTTCTTGTTTGCCAGAATTTGATCACAAAAAACAAAGTTAGTTTTAAATCTCAGATCACTAAAAATTCACAGAGAGTCGCATCTATTCACCAGAAAGTTGCAATTGATTTTTGGAGTCACATCTGTTATTACGGGTCGCATCTGTTTAGCTTTGAGTCACATTTGTTAGTATCAGTCTCATTTGTCTAGCGTAGAGTCGCATATGTCAGATTAGCTCGCATTTGTTTTTTGAAAACCGCATACATTATATTCTGAGTCACAATTGTCATTACGAGTCACATCTGTTAGACAGTTAACCGCATCTGTTAGATTCATAAATTATACTTTATCAAGGACACGCAATTTATCATCAAAAAATCACAACTGGTAAACTTAACTGCATATGTGAAATCCTACGATGCATTTGCCTGATTATCAGAAAGTTAGAATTCACGGTCACTGTCTAGTCAACATGATTATATCAGTTTCAATTGTCTTTCCACAAGTAGTCCTTGAACTGAAACATGAAACAATTTGCTCAATTTTGTATCCTTTAGGTGTCATTTGGTCATTTACTATAGTCATTCTGATTTTGAGTTTTACTTTCATCTTTGAGTAAATTTTGTCTTTAGATTTAAACTTCTAGGAAGATCAGTTTTACAAACTTTAGGATAGGTCCACCATCTACACTCGAGAAAAATCATAGCGTCAATGAAATCTGTCATTGAACTTAGTCATATCATGTTATCCTTTGTCCTACAGGGAGTCCTCCTAGCTCATCAGTCTAGTTAAGAAACTCACCTTATCTTTGATCCTAGTCCTACATTGGTTCCTTGACATAACTAAATTGATGCCTTGGTTAGACTTTAGGTAGTTGGTAACCTCGTCTTGGGTTTACAAAATTGATTACCTTAGAATCTTGCTTAGACTTTGCATCTTTAGATATTATCATTTTAGACTAACGTCATCTTAGAACATTCCTTATTTTGCATTCAGAAAATACCAAAAACATAGCTTAGGTTGCATACCTTAGTCATACTCCATCTTTCATCATAACCTCGCCACCATGTCTGCAATTTACCTTGATATGCTTGCTAGTCAAGTTGAATACCAGTTACTCTGTAATGGTCAATTCCAACAAGCCATAGACTTCAAAAGACAATTTATCCAATCCAAATGCCAATCAACGTCAACCCATGGTCAACTACCCACATACCCTTCCTACCAACAATCCATAAGTCCTAGTCCTCCATCCATCTACCCTCATTATCAAGAGTCCCTTAGCATAATCCATGCCACGAATCCACAACAAACGTCCACTTATCACCCTTATCCTAACCTTGACAAGGGAAACCAACCTTCCACTAATCCCTTCCAAGCCTCCATGTCCTATCATAGTCCTTCATCTGCTAATCCCTTCCAAGCCACTCCATCTCAATCGACATTTAGTCATGAAAATACATCTATTCATGGTCTCCAAAGTCACACCCCATCTACTAAAATTGAGGATACATGTCAAATAGAAAGTCCAAAGCATGACATCATGGCTTCACCTTCATGTCAAGATCAAAGTATTCTATCCCATGACCCTATCTTTAAGTCCATCCAAGAAGTCCTTCTAGATAATCATGGCATCCAAAATACACCTATCCTTGATCAAGATTCCATTCCCAACCATATCATTCAAGACAAACCCATCTTTGATCAAGACACTATTATTGAGCAAGAAGTCCAAAATGATCCACTCCTTGACCTTTATGCCATTCATGATCAAACACTTGAAGATGACCCTATCCAAGTACCAAACACATCCATTTCCCACAATGAGACACTTGCCTCCTTTGGACACATAGATGATATTCCTCTAGAACGAGAGTCTTCTACTCTAGATATATTTGCAAATGATCAAGCTATAGTTGAGTTCATTGAACTCTATGACAATGACCACAAAGACGGTTTCGACATCGACTTGGAAGCACTAGTAGAATCCTCTGAATCTGATATGTCACAAAATCACACCAAAGATATCCAACATGTCAATGAAGATAAGAGATCCTATCAACTAGGATCATCCACTTTTATCAAATCAGGATTTCTTGAAGAGGAGGAGATTCCAAGTAATAGTTTCCACAAACACAATGATGGGTTAGCATCTTGCTTTCAAAACAAAAAATACCCCATCACAAACAAAAAATTTTAGAGCATGCAGTATCAAGGAAAAGGACTAGGCATACACAAGCAAGGAATTCTAGAACCAATACAGTTTCAAGAAAATCCTAGACATCAAGGTCTTGGTTATCCTTCAGTCAGCAAATCTAATGATGTTAATGGTACCTCCTCGATATTGGGGGCAACTTTATCTGATACAAACATCAAAATGGAGGCCATTCGTAGTTCTTACCATAAGGTTATTGCCAACACTCCTTCCATCCATACCATAAATTGTCATTCCAACATGAATAAACCTTCCATTTGGAACCAACAAAAACAAAATTCTTACAAATTCAAAGTTCAAAATCAAATATCAAAGGCCATTGAATCAATCAAAAATCCAAGTGGACAAATAAAGTTAAAATGGATCCCAAAGAAAAATGGATCAAGCAAAGAAAATAGTTCAAAAGTAAAATTCAATCAAAATGTGGAGCCACAAGAAAAGAGGACTCCCACATATAATAAATGTCCCCCTCCTTCAAAATGGCCATCATACAAGGCATATAGAATTCATGGTTCCAAACATTATCCCAATATGAAACCCAGACTCCATCATCCATCACCCCAAGTTTGGAAAATAAAAATTCCTACATCTAAATTTCCAAACGCGTCTACCAACATCCGTCATAATTGTACATCTTTCCTAAAGTCTAAAAATCCTATATCACAAATCAGTCGCATCTTGGCAACAAATCTTTATTGTAAGGACTCCCATGGCACTCTATCACGATGTGCATATTTTGATAAGGCCAACTCTAGTTTCAAGAAGGATCACAATGACATCAATCAATTGTATGCAAGTGCTATGATCCTGACAAGGAAACTACTTCATCAAGGTCATTATTGGCATATCATGGCACCAGTCTCTACATCAACACCGTCAATGGATTCAACACAATCAGTGATCATCTAAAGCATCAAGGCCATCCAAAGAAAAACAAAAAATAAAAAAAAATAAAAAAATGTCACTTTGATGAAAACCTAGAAAACAGGCATCTTGGTGACACCAAAAAGAACAAAAAAAAAAAAGAGAAAATTTTTGTCTAATAGTGAAAACCATTCTTATGGCGCTTTGGATAAGTACTGTAATGCCCCGTCTTGTAACCTAAGGAATGTTGCATTTGTTTATGTAAGTGTAATAATTTTTTTTTTTAAATGTTAATATTAACTTAATTAGTTGCATACATTCTCTAAGTTATGCGACGTCACACTACTTGAGATTCCATAGATGACTTTAGTATTTAGAATTGCATATATTTAATTAACATAAACTTTAAAAGAAAACATTGCACAACATTTGAATTTCATTCATGATAGTATAAAGTACAAATATGATTCTTACATTGCATTTGAAATAACATTACAATAATCATTATTCAGATAAGGTGGATCAAATAATAGTTTACAATTACATATTTCAAATGTTCACCTCATTAACAATTGAGGGATGTTACAAATACAAGATTTCCAATGATACAATATAGGAAGTACACATTTATCCAAATACGAGCTCTCCATCCATGAAGCTCTCGTTGCCATGATCATAAATTGGGGACCCAACAGAGTAAGGTGTACGTTCCACCCAACCATGCGGTACCCGTAGGTCCACCCCCCGTGCTAGGAGATAGTAATATGGTTCCCTAGACATAATCTACTAACCCTAGACACAAGTACATATTTAACTGATGGTTACATTGCTTCCAGAATTAAGACAATCAAATTTGTTAAGTTCACAAGGTAATCTGTTATTTTAGGTGGAGTGTCATCACAATGTTGCATAGGTTACCCTGGTGTTTCTTCCTAGGTTTCGGCCCCCAACTTGGGTTACCTTGGTAACCTCTTACGAAACCCGGCCCCACACGCAAACTATTGCGGAATCGAATATCTTTTAAAGTAACGAGATATCAATTTTCCATTCTAGGCCTTCTCAACTTATACTCAAGACTAAATTAGCTCTTGAGTCTATAAGCGAGGCATATTAATCAAGTTAAATATTTTAATCTAACTAATGTGTTGTTTAGTTTTCACTGACTTACTAACTCTTTGTACATTACCCTGGCACCACTTTGTGTGCCGGCCCTTACACAGAGCCACTCCCCTAAAGATAACATAAGGAATCTAAGTTCCCTAACTAAGGTAAACAAGTGCACAAGAATCAACATATAATACCAAATGACACACAACAGTCATTAAATCTTTGTTCATAAATCCAAGTGTCAAAACACCATACTATAACATGTGCACTACCCTAGTCAACTCAAGGATTGTATTTCAACAATAACAACACCCTTACTATACAAACTAATCTAGAAGACTTATACAACTAAAACATTCCCAATTGCCCAATAAAAGAAACACAATTTAAAACAAATCAAAAAATAAGGAGTCCACATTAGGATTTACTAAATCCAGTCAATCAAATATAATTTGCATGAAAATAAGTCAACTTGATTAATATTCACTATCAAATAATCTTATTTTAACTTTCTCAATTTCACATAGAAATAAAGACTAAATTTACTCTTTCATTCATAATGTTTTAGAACTAATTAATCTCATACTTAACATGTATCCACATGCACCTAAATCATTTCTTAATCATTTAAATTTTAAAACAAATAACTATATACAATTTTCTATGTAATATTAAAACATATATATATACATATATATATATGTATATATTATTTAATAAAAATTATAAATAATAAAATTCGATTAACATAATATTCATAAGTCTCTATTCTCGAAATCTGAAATTCTCTAAATACTATTCATGCATATTAAGTTAGGGTTTGGTCGAACTCACAATCGTAGCCATTTCCTTAACAGTCGCTGCCCCTTCCCTGCTGCGGCGTCACAGCCACAGCCGCCGTGGGTGGGGCTGCCTCCGCAACCCTCCCCACAGGGCTCAGCCATGGGCGGCTGAGCCGAGTGCTGCCCATGAGGGCGGTGCTGGGCTCGGCCCTCACTGCCGTCCCCCTGTGGGTTCGACTATGGGTAGCCCGCCCTGAGCGCTTCGGCTCTCAATTTTTTTTTTTAATAAGAATTTCCTAAAATAAAAACAACAATATATTTATATAAAATAAAAAATGTATGGCGATTTCACTAATTCCGTTTTTTCTCAAATAAAATTCTCAAATTTTCCTGTACAGTAATTTTTTCAATATTCTTATAAAGAAAATAAGATTTTCACATTCCAATTTATATATGATAGTATATAAGTATAATATATATATATATAAATATATATATATATATATATAAATACATATATATACAAATTCAACAGGTTTTTCCTATAAGGAAATTGAGAAATTTCTTCAAGGTTGTAATGGGGAAATTGAAAAATTTAACAATGTACAGAATTATTTTCTCATAAAACACCCAATTCAACCACATAGGGTTTCAATTTCATTTTTGAAGTAAAAGATTTTCTTCACAATTTATTTACTCAAATATTTTCCACAGAGAGAAAGCTACAGAAGTTATAAGAAATCAACAAATCCTTATAGAGAGATTACATTAAACAATTTTTTCCTCGAGTAGAACAAGGATTTTAACAAAGTAGAATTTCTTTTCACAGGCATTCTTTTCAAAAGCAAACAAATTAAATACACAGGAAAATACCTGTTTTCCTGTAGCTTCAGAAACTTGTTTGGTGAAGAGTAGCTTTTCCTGTAGCTTCCAAAGCCCTTCCCAAACACAAAATCCCAAATTATGCCAAAATCTCAACTAGAGATCTTCTAGAAATATACTACAATTCACAAAGGCAAAAACAATTTTAAACAGAGCACTATTCTTTCATTTCCCATGAAGAAAAGTTAATCCTCTATTTTTCCCAAATCCCCAGATAACATCCGAGAAAACTTTCAACAAGAAGCAATAAATTCACTGGCACACATGTCGAGAAGAAAATATCTTCTAACAACTTTCTAGTAAATCTTTCTTTCCTCTTTTTCAAGATTTGCATGCTTTTTAAATAATTTAAAATTTTCAAATTTCAAAATACAAATTTCCCTTTTTCCTTTATTTATTTTATTTATCTAACAATTAAAATGCCATTTCCCACATAACAACTAATTTTAAATTTAATTCTATTCACACAATTAAGATAACTTTAATTTAATTAATTAATTAATTTAATTAAATAATTTTAATTGCAGTGATCAAATTACTTAACCAAACAAACAAATTAATTAATTAAATAAATAAAATGTAAAACTTTATTTCCAACATTTAAAATTAATTTAAATCAACAGTAAATTAAAGAATAATAAACTATCATAAAATTAACAAAATTTTGCTTTCAAAACAATTAATCCAATCAGGGAAAAACAAGACCACCAAAGACTCCAAACTAAAACTGACAATATATTGTGGTTGGGTTTAAGACTAGACTAGGATAAACCATGTTACTACCTCCCAATCAACATTTCCATTGAGTCTTGACACGCTCAAACCTGAGTAACTAGGTGGAGTCGATGTCATGTATCTGCAATCCTGCAATCAAACAAATAACATGCATATATATATAATCCATTATACAAGCACACCGTGCGGAGAAAATCACAGGGCACTCGCAAGCGAGTGATGCAACTCCGTTCTCCACACCAATACACATCACATCAGACTGACAAATTAAATAACAGTTAATCTACCATAAACATATATATAGCAATAACATCTTAAAGAAATATCTATGCTATTACAAAGCATGTCAGAAATTAATTATCACCATACAATGTGTATCATATCACAAAACGAATCCATTGTCGCTCAAAAATCAACGATTAAAATATCCAAACCAAAGTACCAAAGTCTAACAGTGTGAAAACATGCAAACAAAAAACATAAGCATAAATGGAGGGGTACTACATCCTCCCCCCCTAGGATCAAGCTTGCTCGTGATAGCCTGCGAACAGATAGGGATAAAGTTCCCTCATGCATGTCGCATCCTCCCAAGTAGCAGAAGTCTCATGGCTAGGATCCCATTGGACCCTCACCTAATCAACGTCTCGACACCTGAGACTGAGCGTCCAGTGCTGTAGAATGGCCACGGGCTCCAAAGCCAGCTTCCCGTCCTCTACCTGTAACGCATTACAATCAAGTATATGAGAAATGTCGGGATGATATGGTCTAAGAACTGATACATGAAAAACATCATGAATACATGAAAAACTGGGTGGTAAGGCGAGTCGATACGCCACAGGACGAATCATCTCTAGGATCTCAAATGGCCCAACGAAATGAGGTGCAAGCTTAGATCCTTTTCCATAACAGATTGGACTCTTTCGCAGTCGCACTCGAAGAAACATTCTATCACCAACATTATACTGTCGGTCTATTCTATGCGTATCAGCATACTTCTTTTGCCTATCCTGTGCTGCTATCAAATGTTCTCTGATATGGTCAACCTATTGCTCCATGTCTCGAAGCATCTCAGGACCAAGTAACACTCTATCCTTAAGTCGATCCCAACTCAATGGAGTTCGACAAGGATGACCGTATAATGCTTGAAATGGTGGCATACCTATGGAACTCTGATATCCGTTATTGTAAGCAAATTCTACTAAATACAGATAATCCTCCCAATGTGACTATTGGTCCATTATGTACATTCTAAGCATATCCTCTAATATTTGATTAACTCTCTCCATTTGTCCATCGATTTGAGGATGATATGCTGAACTAAAGTTCAACTGTGTGCCTAGAGCATGTTGTAATGAAGTCCATAGGGCTGATGTAAATATGGGATCTCTATCAGAAATAATCCTACGAGGAATCCCATGCAATCTAACTATGTCCTCCATGAATATCCTAGCTACGGATGAAGCATTGTAAGATGATCGTACTAGCGAAAAATGAGCTACCTTAGTCAATTGGTCAACAATTACCATAATGGCATCATGTCGACATGATGACGTAGGTAATCCAACAATAAAGTCAACAGATATAATATCCCATTTCCATTCAGGAATGAGATGTTGCTGCAATAAACCAGCGGGATGTTGATGCTCAGCTTTGACTCGCTGGCACTCAAGACATCTCGATACATAGTCATCAATATCACGTTTCATACCAGGCCAGAAATATAATTGCCGAAGATCCGCATGCATTTTCTTAACACCTGGATGAGCTAAGTATGGAGCTCGATGTGCTTCAGTCATAATTAATGTACGAAGACCCTTAAAATGTGGTACATAGATATGACCTAAATGACATAATATACCATCTGGTTCAAGGATATACCCTGCAAATCGACCTTCTAAAGGTCTACTAGATTCAATCTCTGACTTTACTTCCTGATACAATCTATCAGTAGGAAGTGCTGCTAATATTTGACCTCCCAAATCTACTTCAAGAGTAGTAGTAGAAATCTCATGTCGATGATGACTAAGAGCGTCAGCCACTACGTTCTCTTTTCCTTGAACATATTTCACTTCAAAATCGTATTCACACAAGAACTCCATCCACCTTCTCTGTCTAGCATTCAAGTTAGGCTGCGTAAAAATGTATTGTAGACTACGGTGATCAGTGTGAAGTTTGAAACAGTGACCCAATAAGAAATGCCTCCACTGAACTAATGCATGCAGAATTGCAACAAGTTCTAAATCATGAGTGGGATAGTTTAATTCGTGATCCTTGAGTTTGCGAGACTCATAAGCAATCACACGCCCATCTTGCATCAGAACTGCACCCAAACCCTCTAAGGATGCATCCGTGCAAACTACAAAATCCTTAGTAGGATCAGGAACAATCAATATAGGCGCATTAGTCAACTTTTATTTAAGTGTCTGAAAAGCCAACTAACACTGCTATGTCCAAACAAACTTCTTCCCTTTTCTCTAAAGAGAAGTAATAGGATGACCAATCTTAGAAAATCGCTGAACAAAACATCTATAGTAACTAGCTAGACCCATAAAACTACGAACTTCACCTACATTAGTAGGCACGGGCCAATCAACAATAGTTGGAATCTTTGAAGGATCCACAACAATACCTTTTCCAGAAATCACATGTCCAAGGTATTTTACCTCAGTTTGAAAGAAGTCACACTTCTTCAGGTTCGCATACAATTGATTTTCCCTTAAACATTGCAATACCTGTCTCAAGTGCTCTTCATGTTCCTTCATGTTTCTCGAATAGATCAAAATATCATCAAGAAATACAAGGACAAAGCGATCAAGGTATGTACGAAAAACACCATTCATTAAACTCATAAATACTGATGGTGCATTCGTTAACCCAAACGGTACTACTGTGAATTCGTAGTGCCCATAACGAGTTCAGAATGCAGTTTTATGAATGTCTGCTTCAGTAATTCGCAATTGATGGTAACCAGATTTCAAATCGATTTTAGAGAACACATTAGCTCCCTTGATCTGATCGAAAAGATCATCGATTCTAGGCAAAGGATAATGATTCTTAATCGTAACCTTGTTCAATTGACGATAGTCAATGCACAGTCTAAGTGACCCATCCTTCTTCTTTACGAAGATGACAGGTGCTCCCCAAGGGGAAACACTTGGACGAATAAAACCCTTTTCTAATAGTTCCTCTAACTCCTGAGTCATCATTCTATATGGAGCTCTAGATATAGGCTCAGCTCTAGGAACTAGGTCAACTCTGAAATCAATATCCCTCTTCGGTGGCATTCCAGGTATATCATCAGGAAACACGTTAGCAAATTCCCTAAGAATAGGATGATCATCAAGAGATATCTCTCGACTCTCACCTTCTTCCAAATCAATAACTGTTGTGGCAAACAGTTGACAACCCTGACAAATACATCTCTTTAATTGCATAGCAGATATCATCTGCAAAGAGATAGGTCTTTGTATACCTATGATTTCCACTTTCGCACCTAAATTGTTAATGCAGCTAACTGTCTTAAGTTGACAGTCAATCACAGCATGATGAGATGCTAACCAATCCATACCTAAAACTATGTCATATGATCCTAAAGGTGTAATATGAAGATCCACTAAGTTAGTTAACATACCAATTTTAAGTTCACAATTATGTACAAGGTTCTCTACTGCTACTTTCACCCCAGAGGTGAATTCTACCTACCACTTACCACCTTGCTTTACCGCCACAAGACCACATCGCTCAATGATGGTAGGTGAAATAAAGGAGTCAGTAGCTCTGGAATAAAAAAGAATGGAAACACTAACACCATGTAACTTACTTGAAGTCTCGACCATTGTGTTCTGGTGATCGGCTTGGCAGATATCAACCATAGCATAAACTGTATGTGATCATCCTGCATCACCCACTGTAGGCTCTAAAACTGTAGGTCAAGGCCCAAAACCTATAGAACCTCTCGTCGGACATTGCCTAGCAATGTGTCCCTGCTGACCACACGAGTAACAACCAATGCCTCTACCGAATCCTCTACCTCCCAAAGGTGCATTGGATTGCTAGAAACTACCTCTACTGATAGTAGACTGCGCACTCTAAGCAAGCTGATCCTGTCTATTGCGCTTGTTGCGCCACCAGTTGCAGTTCTTTCCTGTCTGTGGGCTATTACCTTGTTGTGGTTGTGGATTATTATTCTTTTGAGGTGTTCGCTACTACTGCTGCTGTTGCCCACCCTTTGAGGGTGTCTGTTGGTTCCTAGAGGAACCCCCTGTCTACACCTGTCCACCCCATGGACTAAAACCTATTGCGGGAGCACTACCTATCTGTACTCCTGTGTGACCACCTAACGCCATAACAAGATTCTCTTCCACTATGTGAGCCTTCTCCACAACAACTTCCATAATCTTTGGCTCAAAGACTCTGACTCCACCACTAATGTGGGCATTTAAGCCCCTGATGAAGTGCTGAACCAACATGGACTCATCATCACCAACACCTGCATACTGCTTGAGTTCATAGAATCTACGTTCATATTGCTCAACAGATAGAGCCAACTGACGTAAATCATGGAACTCATCATCTTGTCATTGCCTCTAGTGTTTCGATAGGAACCATGCTCTAAACCTCTCCAAGAACATCTCCCAAGACACTGACCCAATCTCTAAGTGGAACTTTTTCTCCTCCAAGTGCCACCAAGTAGAGGCGAATCCTCTCAGATGCATGATAGCGCATCTCGCTCGGGTATTGCTACCGTATGGGTGCATAGTGAAACATCTACCCAAGTCCAATAGCCAGGTCTCTGCCTCTAAACCACCTCCTGTACCATCAAAAGTAGGAGGGCGTGCCCTCAACAAATCCCGCGTGTGTCCTGCAATAATAGCATCCTGATGCACTGTATCGTCTACTCTCCTTGGAGATCTATCACACTCTCTAACAACCTCCTGCTCAACTTCCTGTCTAGGTCCAAGTCGAGCTAGGACCTCCTCTAATAAGGGGCGTAACTGTGAACCCTCTACTCCTGACTATTCTGGAATCTATCCCTCATTCCTCTGATCCAACTGCTATGCCTGATCACTCTGATGAGGGCTCAGAGGGGGAGTAACCTGAGGGATTGGCCCTCGACCTCCACCTCAACCTCTACCATGACCTCTACCATGTCGCCTAGGCATGATCCTACACATAAACAATAACGAGTCTTAGATACTAATCAACCAAGGCTTACAGATAGCGACACTACATACTAGGTCAACCTAATGGGCTCACAATTACCCAGAGCGTCTAGTGTTAGAACCTATGCTCTTATACCAATCTGTAATGCCCCGTCTTGTAACCTAAGGAATGTTGCATTTGTTTATGTAAGTGTAATAATAATTTTTTTTTAAAGTGTTAATATTAACTTAATTAGTTGCATACATTCTCTAAGTTATGCGACGTCACACTACTTGAGATTCCATAGACGACTTTAGTATTTAGCATTGCATATATTTAATTAACATAAACTTTAAAAGAAAACATTGCACAACATTTGAATTTCATTCATGATAGTATAAAGTACAAATATGATTCTTACATTGCATTTGAAATAACATTACAATACTCATTCTTTAGATAAGGTAGATCAAATAATAGTTTACAATTACATATTTCAAATGTTCACCTCATTAACAATTGAGGGATGTTACAAATACAAGATTTCCAATGATACAATATAGGAAGTACACATTTATCCAAATACGAGCTCTCCATCCATGAAGCTCTCATTTCCATGATCATAAACTGGGGACCCAACGGAGTAAGGTGCACGTTCCACCCAACCATGTGGTACCTGTAGGTCCACCCCCTGTGCTAGGAGATAGTAATATGGTTCCCTAGACATAATCTACTAACCCTAGACACAAGTACATACTTAACTGATGGTTACATTGCTTCCAGAATTAAGACAATCAAATTTGCTAAGTTCACAAGGTAATCTGTTATTTTAGGTGGAGTGTCATCACAATGTTGCATAGGTTACCCTGGTGTTTCTTCCTAGGTTCTGGCCCCCACCTTGGGTTACCCTGGTAACCTCTTACGAAACCCGACCTCACATGCAAACTATTGTGGAATCGAATATCTTTTAAAGTAACAAGATATTGATTTGCCATTCTAGGCCTTCTCAACTTATACTCAAGACTAAATTAGCTCTTGAGTCTATAAGTGAGGCATATTAATCAAGTTAAAGATTTTAATCTAACTAATGTGTTGTTTAGTTTTCACTGACTTACTAACTCTTTGTAAGTTACCCTGGCACCACTTTGTGTGCTGACCCTTACACAGAGCCACTCCCCTAAAGATAACATAAGGAATCTAAGTTCCCTAACTAAGGTAAACAAGTGCACAAGAATCAACATATAATACCAAATGACACACAATGGTCATTAAATCTTTGTTCATAAATCCAGGTGTCAAAACACCATACTATAACATGTGCACTACCCTAGTCACCTCAAGGATTGTATTTCAAGAATAACAACACCCTTACTATACAAACTAATCTGGAAGACTTATACAACTAAAACATTCCCAATTGCCTAATAAAAGAAACACAATTTAAAGTAAATCGAAAAATAAGGAGTCTACATTAGGATTTACTAAATCCAGTCAATCAAATATAATTTACATGAAAACAAGTCAACTTGATTAATATTCACTATCAAATAATCTTATTTTAACTTTCTCAGTTTCACATAGAAATAAAGACTAAATTTACTCTTTCATTCATAATGTTTTAGAACTAATTAATATCATACTTAACATGTATCCACATGCACTTGAATCATTTCTTAATCATTTAAATTTTAAAACAAATAACTATATACAATTTTCTATGTAATATTAAAACATATATATATATAATTTAATAAAAATTATAAATAATAAAATTTGATTAACATAATATTCATAAGTTTGTATTCTCGAAATCTGAAATTCTCTAAATATTGTTCATGCATATTAAGTTAGAGTCTGGCCGAACTCACAGCCGCGGCCATTTCCTTAACAGTCGCCACCCCTACCCTTCCGTGGCATCACAGCCACGGCCGCCATGGGTGGGGCTGCCTTCGCAACCCTCCCCACAGGGCTCAGTCGTGGGCGGCTGAGCTGAGCGCTGCCTGTGAGGGTGGTGCTTGGCTCGGCCCTCACAGTCGTCCCCCTGCAGGGTCGGCTGTGGGTAGCCCGCCCTAAGTGCTTTGGCTCTCTATTTATTTTTTTTAATAAGAATTTCCTAAAATAAAAACAACAATATATTTATATAAAATAAAAAACGTACGGCAATTTCACTAATTCCATTTTTTCTCAAATAAAATTCTCAAATTCGCCTACACAGTAATTTTTTCAATATTCTTATAAAGAAAATAAGATTTTCACATTCCAATTTATATATGACAGCATATAAGTATAATATATATATATAAATATATATATAAATACATATATATACATAAATATATATATAAATACATATATATACAAATTCAATAGGGTTTTCCTATAAGGAAATTGAGAAATTTCTTCAGGGTTGTAATGGGGAAATTGAAAAATTTAACAATGTACAGAATTATTTTCTCATAAAAACCCCAATTCAACTACATAGGGTTTCAATTTCATTTTTGAAGTAAAAGATTTTCTTCACAATTTATTTACTCAAATATTTTCTACAGAGAGAAAGCTACATAAGTTATAAGAAATCAACAAATCCTTATAGAGAGATTACAGTAAACAATTTTTTCCTCGAGAAGAACAAGGATTTTAACAAACTTGTAGAATTTCATTTCACAGGCATTCTTTTCAAAAGCAAACAAATTAAATACACAGGAAAATACCTGTTTTCCTGTAGCTTCAGAAACTTGTCTGGTGAAGAGTAGCTTTGCCTGTAGCTTCCAAAGCCCTTCCCGAACACAAAATCCCAAATTATTCCAAAATCTCAACCAGAGATCTTCCAGAAATATACTACAATTCACAAAGGAAAAAACAATTTTTAATAGAGCACTATTCTTTCATTTCCCGTGAAGAAAAGGTAATCCTCTATTTTTCAAAAATCCCCATATAACATCCGAGAAAATTTTCAACAAGAAGCAATAAATTCACTGGCACACATGTCGAGAAGAAAATATCTTCTAACAACTTTCCGGTAAATCTTTCTTTCCTCTTTTTCAAGATTTGCATGCTTTTTAAATAATTTAAAATTTTCAAATTTCAAAATACAAATTTCCCTTTTTCATTTTATTTAGTTTATTTATCTAAAAATTAAAATGCCATTTCCCACATAACAACTAATTTTAAATTTAATTCTATTAACACAATTAAGATAACTTTAATTTAATTAAATAATTTTAATTATAGTGATCAAATTACTTAACCAAACAAACTAATTAATTAATTAAATAAAATGTAAAACTTTATTTCCAACATTTAAAATTAATTTAAATCAATAGTAAATTAAAGAATAATAAACTATCATAAAATTAACAAAATTTTCCTTTCAAAACAATTAATCCAATCAGGGAAAAACAAGACCACCAAAGACTCCAAACTAAAACTGACAATATATTGTGGTTGGGTTTAAGACTAGACTAGGATAAACCATGTTACTACCTCCCAATCAACATTTCCATTGAGTCTTGACACGCTCAAACCTGAGTAACCAGGTGGAGTTGGTGTTATGTACCTGCAATCCTGCAATCAAACAAATAACATGCATATATATAATCCATTATACAAGCACACCGTGCGGAGAAAATCACAGAAATCACAGGGCACTCGCAAGCGAGTGATGCAACTCCGTTCTCCACACTAATACACTTGTAATGCCTTGCCACACAACCCTAGAGGAAGTTGCAATTCACTAATTAAATGCACCAATTTTTTTTTTGGTTTAAGCACAAATAACATGTAAGATGGGTACACATTGCCAACAGCCTCTAAGGCCACGAGACAAGGATTACTTAAAAACCCAAACAACAACAAACATCAAATGAAACCAACACATTTAATTCCATAAGGAATTAAGATCACATACATTCATACATGATAAATTACAACAAAGTGTAAGAAATACCAAATGATTCCAATAACAACATTTAAACAATAAGATTACAACTCTCATTCCCCGAATGAGATAAATCCAATAAGCATGATTACAAATTACAATTTCCACCTCGATAACAAATGAGGGGTAAAAGAATACAAGATCAATTGAAAGGAATGAAGCCAAAATAACAACTGGATCCAACGAGCTCTCCAACATGAAAGTCTCGTCCACACGAGCAAGAGCAAAAACCCAACAGAGTAAGGTGCACGTTCCACCCAACCAAGTGATACCTGAAGGCTCACCACCCGTGCTAGGAGATAGTAACAAGGATTTCTAGACAAGACCATCTACCTCTAGACACAGCTAATACATAACTGAACTGAATCAAATACAAATACAACATCACTTAACATAATGGTTACAATGCTTCCAGAGTACAAAATCAAGTACAATCACTAAACAATATAAACAATGGTACAACACCATACCGACTGCTGTCATAGGAGGAGTGTCATCACAAAGGTTGCATTGGTTATCCAATGGCATTCTTCCTAGGTCTCGGCCCCCCTCTAGGGTTATCCTGGTAACCTCTCACGAACCTGGCGCCATATGCACACCAGAGCGGAATCGGTTATCTTTCAAGAAAACAAGATAACGATCTTGCCATTTCAGGCCTTCCCGACTCATCTCAAGTCTCGTACAAGCCCTTGAGCCAATGAGCAAGGCTAAATTATCTTGTTAATGCTCAAAGCTACTCTATCCCTAGTATAAGTTATTTAATTTTCACTTAATTAACTGGCTCTCACACGAGTTATCCTGGAGCCACTTTGTGCCCGACGCTCATTGAAAGCCACTCCCCTATCGACAACACATAACTCAACCACATGCCAAGGTAGACAATGCACTAACACTTATCACAAATAAACAAAACACCCCAACAGGTAACACCACTATGGATGTCCAAAACTGAAACCACAACGTGCACTACCCAAGGCTAACACAAGGTTGAGTAACATAGTGACAACCCACATAACGAACTAATAACACGGCTTAACCTTAAATCAAAAGGTCACACAACCCATTCAAATAACCAAGCTCCAACTGAAGCATATCTCACGCACCACCCAATGTAGACAATAACAAATCACAAGAGACATAACATCATCTCAAGAAAAAACAACTGGAAGACTTACATAATCAAACAACTCCAATACAAATTAACAACTCAATCAAAGAGTTCCTAGCCTCTAGGAACAAAACCCAACACAACCAAAGCACACTCATAACTTTACAACCATAACAATATTGCCCATACAATACCAACAAGAAATCACTTAAACCAACAATCATATATACACACGTTCTTTAAATAACTAAAGATGAATTTTGGCAAACAATCTTTTCTCATAAAACGAAAACCAAAGTACATATATACATCATATATTTAATCTATTAACGATACATAGAAGTTCTAAACAGTATAACTGTCATGAACCTTATCTATTCCTTGCAATATAAAAACAAACATCATTCCCTATTCACCATTTAAGGCAATAGAATAAAAGATCTTTTGAATAACATTCTACCCATTCTAAAACATCGTAATAAAATAACCCCTTTTTCCTTACATATATTTAGTATAATCAATTTTGCTCTAATTTCAATCCGTATATCTTAACTACGAACATAATCCTGACATTTAACAAACCCTTGCAAGAACCTCCAAATACCATCAAGTCAAACAAGTCGTTGAAAACACATTAACCATGTTCATTTTGATTGCAATCTTAACCCCTAACAAACATTTAATCATTGCACAAACCTTAATTTCCAAAGTACAATAGCACTAATTCAAAAATCATAACTTGCATACACCTTCCAATTCAATCACATTTATACTAATTGATTCTCACGTATTTCATAATGCTAAAACATTATTCTTTATTCATCTTTATAAGACTAAATATTATTCAAGGAATTTCAATTCCTAATAAATAAATTAATATAAATGCTTTAACTTTCAAATGAAATAACCCGTCTAAACAAATGATATTAAATAACGATGAAGAACGTTTCCTCGGAAGCATTTCAGGTAATTCGATAACCTATCATTAGGATATTCTAAATCCAAACAAAACAATGGCATATCAAGTCATCGATTAAACAATTTACCTTATGTGCACATACCAAAAAGAAACAATCAAATTACATTGAAGGAAATTAAAGCTAGATGTTTAATTCCAATAGCTCAATCATACGTAATGATTAAAATCAAATTTTTAAATAAATCATTTTATCATAAAAACATTTCTTGCACCATTACTGGAAAATTACCATCTTAATTAACCTATATTCAAATATAAATATATATTAAATATATATATATATAAATATATAACTAATGTATATATAATTATATTTATATTAAATATATAAATATTATTTAAATATAAAAAGAATTATAAAATACTATTTGCATCCCATTAATCAAAATTATTTAATATATATATAATATATATTATATATTATATATATATTAAATAATAAAATACACAAAGCATATTACATACAAAATATATATATATATATATTTTAAACAAAAAGAAAAACAAAAAAAATGAATTTCCTTACGCACGCAACCCTAAACCTAAGGCAGGGCGCGACCCTGTGGGAGGCTGCTACGTAGCCCTCCCTATAGGGGGCGCTGTGTAGATAGCACCGCTGCCTCCACAGTCACCTCCCTATGGGTGCGGCTGTGGGGCAGCCCTTCCCCACAAATTTTTACATATAAAATTTGTTTTTTATAAAATAAAAATGCCATGGAAAGAAAAACACGTTCCACTGTTGCGAACTTCCAGATTTTACATAGTAAAAAAAATTACGAATTTTCATACATGCTTATATATATGTAATATGTATATGTATATGTATATACCATATATATATATATATATATATATATGTGTGTATACATATTATATATATATAATTCCTCACCTTATAGTCAAATTGTGCAATATAATTACAAAAATAAATTGAGATAAATTTCTACAGAAAACTCACAAATAGAGATTCTTTTAGTTACAAGCCAAGAACTCAAATTTTGAAAGTTCAAATTTAAACAAATGGTTTACAAATTTTCTTTTCCATTCATTTCTACTGTAAGAATCCATCTATGTTTTCTCTTCTTCCAAGATTTCAAGAGATTTTCAGATTGGTTTTCTAAATATGCATTCAAAATGAAGCAAGATCTCAAAACTTCAAAATAATAAAAACAAAATAAAACCTGTGAAGATGATCTTGAATAGCAAATTGGTGTGGGGTTCTTCTGCAAATTCCATCATTTGCCAATCTCTTCCCAAGATCTTCATCTTCCAACCAAGATTCCAAACAAAATCCAAAAGCCCTCTTTTTGCAACCAAATATTCCAAATAAAAAATAAAAAATGAAAATAAAACCCCAAATGAAATATATTCTTTCCCCAAAATTCCAAATTCAAACTCAAATTCAAAACTAAAATTCAAATGAAATTGCAATTCAAATTCAATTTCTAATTCAAATTCCAATTCAAATTAAATTTCAAATTCAAATTCTAATTCTAATTCAATTCAATTTCAATTTCTTCACAAATATCTTTCCCAAAATAGTCAACTATTTCTAAAAAATATCTTTTCCACCCCAAAGTCATTGCATTTGAAAACATTTCTATTTCTAAATAATTTAAAACAAAATACCAATTCCAAATAGATTTTAATGCATTTTAGCATTTTCTTTTCAACAAAGGAATTTAAATCCTTTAACACTTTTAAATTCGAAAGAATAGCTTAATTAATTCACACAATTAATTTAATTAATCAATAAAATAAATCTAATCCAATATTAGATTATTTTATTAATTAAATTAAATTAATTAATAAAGTAAATAACATTCCTAGCATTACAACCAAATATATTTAAGCCATAGATTAACAACACAAGCCATTATAACTTGAATTTAATTAAAGACCAAGGTGACCTGGGCAACATAAAACAACCAAACTCGACTACAACCCGACAACACACTGTGAATAGGGTGACAACTTGACATAGAAAACCTAGCTACTATCTCCCAATTGAATACCGTTGGTCAATGGACATGCTCAGACCTGTGAAACCAAGTGGAGTCAATGTCATGTACTTGCAGTCCTGCAAACAAAACGAGTGTCGAACATGCATATAACATAGTAACACACACCGTGAAGAAGAAATCGTGGAATCATAGGGCGCTCGCATGCGAGTGATGTGATCCCGTCCCCTTCACCAATACAGTATTCTAACTGGTGCATCTAACATCAATAATATAATTCAAAGCATTAAGCATTATTAATTCAAATATATGCTAAGCTAATCCAAAGCACGCCATAACGATAACATATGAATAAAATACCATCACATCAAAATATAACATTAACATCGTTTAACCGTCAACAATCAATTAACAACCGAGCATCTTAATTCAAGTGTTAATAGAAACAAGGCATATCACAGAAAACATTTCCTGATCAACAAAGCACAAAATGGAGGGGTGTTACAACATGTCACATCAGACTAACAAATTAAATAACAGTTAATCTACCATAAACATATATATAGCAATAACATCTGAAAGAAATATCTACGCTATTACAAAGCATGTCAAAAATTAATTATCACCATACAATTTTTATCGTATCACAAAACAAATCCACTGTCGCTCAAAAATCAGCGATCAAAATATCCAAACCAAAGTACCAAATTCTAATAGTGTGAAAACATGCAAACAAAAAACATAAGCATAAATGGAGGGGTACTACAAGTACCATGATGAAAACCTGGAAAATAGGCGTCATGTGTAAGAAATTATCTATGTGGACTATTACACTTGGGGGCAAGTTGTCTCATCTCCCCTACCCTTCTTATGACATTTCCATCTATCCATCTCAGCCCTACCACTCATGCCCATTTTCCCACCTACTTTGATCTTGATAAGGATTGGGGTGCAAACATAAATCGTGCTGTGGAAAAAATCTTGACATGTCTAGCCTTTGGTCATACACTATCTATGAAATATCATGTCATAGCCTTCATAGCATTTTTCCAAACAAGTTATCCTTATACGAAATACCTATCACATGCCTTGGTTTTTCCCTTGTTAATGGTCTAAGGATCTTCCATCATACCATCTAATCCTGACAAGTCATTCCAAATGCAACAAGCCCAATCCATACAATCTTTCTATGCATCCCAATGCATCATTCAAAACATTCATTGGCTTTGTTTCTAGCCTAGCTGCAAACCTTGATCCTTTAGTCACATTATCGTCATCCTCATGTTTTGAGATGTGTCCTTCCTATGTCAAACAACATTGTCACCATCCTCATCACCTGCCAATTGGTTTTCAGCTTGACTAGGGGCAAGATCATGGTTGTCCTTGGATTCTTGTGCATGCTTTCTTGCTTGCTTATAGGCATCATTTCCCTATACATAGTCCTTATCCCTGTACATACTACATATCCCTATACATAGTCCTTATCCTTGTACATAGTCCACTACCCTGTACATAGTCCTTATCCCTGTACATACTACCTATCCTTGTATATATCCCTTATCTTTCATATCCATCACTTGTATATACCATTCATAATAAGTGGTAGTCTTTCCCATAACCTAGAATGATTGACATCGAGTCCATTTCATATCCCCCATTTTACCCTATTCATAATCAATTGGTCTTATACTCGACTGGGGGCAAACACTTGACATGTGTCATATTGATTCTTCCATTGGCTATGTTGATGACGTAAAACCATAAAAAAGAAAAAAGAAAGCCACAAACATTGCAAAATGACCTGAGAAAACACAAAAAACATCAAAAAACTTCAAAAAGACAAAAAAAAACATCAAAACATTTCAAAAATCTAAAAAATAGAGTCAGAGTCAGTCGCACTTGGCAGTCTTTGTCATTTGTCAAACTACGTTGCCTCTATGACTGGACGTAGGCAAGGCCATTTGCCGATGTGCCCCCAAGGCATTAGGTTATTCCATTTAGGTTTTTCTGTATAAATTCATAATTCAATCCATATGTCTATATGACAAGGTCATTGGTCCTGTCGAACTACAAGGTCTCTGCGTGTATAAAGTAGGCAAGGCCATCAATCAATGAGCCCCCGAGGCTGCACTAGGTCAGTCCATTAGGGTTCGTCACATTCACTTTCACACATGTCTTCTATTTGTAGTCAGTCTTGTCAGTTAAAGTCAAGTCAAACTATGAGGTCTCTGCGTGTATAACGTAGGAAAGGCCATCAATCAATGAGCCCCCGAGGCCGCACTAGGTCAGTCCTTTAGGGTTTGTCGTCACACACAAGTCAATTGCTAGCATATCATATCAAGTCATGCATCAATCTGGTGAACAAGTCAGCAATGTCTCTAAGACAAATCAAACAACTTGCCAAACAAAACAATCAAAACAGATCAACAAATGTTTGCTATAGGATGTGTCCTTCCTGGAAACAAACATCATCACAGCAACCAACCGGTATCTTATTTATGATGAATCCTTCTTAATACAGCTATCAGCAAAACAATCTATGTCTTATACATGATGAGTCCTTCCTGCATAATCGACATTGTCAAACAATCAACAATAGCCTTACATAGGTTATCATGTAACAACATCTGACTCAACGTCTTATACGATACATGTCTTTCTAAAACTAGGCTTTGTCATGCCTTATACAGATAGTCATAACATCGAAACCAAACTCAAAGTCTTATCTGGTATGTGTATCTCCTGAAATCAGGCTTTATCAATCAATCATTCTATCAATCAAAACAAATCAAGCAAGATCAAGTTTTGGCAAATCTTTTACTAGCTTTTTGACTTTTTGACTTATTTATCTTATCTTTTCACTCGGCTTTGTGATGGGAATTATGTTACTGTCTTTCTCAAGGATGTCCCATGAAGGATTTAGAGAAGCAACGATGTATCATAATTCTATTTTCTTTGACTGTTGTCTGTCGACTGTCTTTTAACTTTGATTTTTGAGTCATGTTACTAGTTTCCTCAAGGATTTCCCATGAAGGATTTAGAGGAGCAATGACATCTCATGACCTGTCTTTTACTTTGTTTTTTGTTTGTGGTTTGTCTTGACAAAAAGACTGGGGCAACTTGTGTCCTTAGTATGAGTTAACGACACTCCTTGTCTGCGACTGTCTGTTATTAGCAAGTGGATGACCTTGCGCACCTTGATCTATGTCATATCATGGTGTTTTTCTCCATTTGTATTAGTCCCGCCCAATGATGATAAAGTGCAATGCCTTTTGTGATACGATGAAGCATCAAAGATTGCTAATACTAACATCCATGTCTTTTATTATTCATCTTTCTTTTCGCACTAACATTTCTTCTTTTCTACATCTTCACCACCCTTATCTATTTTCCTCTATCCTTTTTTCTTTCATCTTCTAGTTCTCTCATCAATTTTGAGAGCACACTTATGTTCTTTGAACCCGCCTATCCTCCCAAGGGGGCATACGTTCACCTGTTTTAAACTAAAGCATAACTAGGGCATATTTCTTATCAGTTTTCTTTGACACAATGCCAAAATGACATTGTATCAAAGAGGAGAAAATGTAGACACCGAAATTTGGTCTAAGCCTGCAACTTCAATATTCTTCATAATTCGTATTCTTCTATTGATTAAATAATGAAAATTATTTAATTATTCTCTATAGTCTTCATTTCTTCTATTAATTAAATAATCTTAATTATTTAATTAATTCGCACTTTTCTTTATTCTATCTGATTAATTAAAAAAATGCTTTTTATTTAATTATGTTACTAATTAACCTTATCCTTCTTGTCAAATTAAATAAATTCTTATTTAATTTACTCTTTATCATACTTCAACTATAATTAAATAAATTCTTTATTTATTTAATTATTCATTTAAATCCCTTCATCACTTAATTAAATAAATCTTATTTATTTAATTATTCTTCAAATATTGAGTTTTGAATTAAATGAATTATTTAATTCATAAATTCTATTTTAACGCATTCATCTATATTTAGATAATTATGTGAGTTATCTAAGTATTCACTTTTACTTGACTCAAAGATCTATTCAAATCGCTCAGTTAACTCTTGATTTAATCTCTGAGTGGCATTCTCAAGTAATCTCTTCGTCAAATCATTCAATCATCCAGTTCTAACTCATTTGCGTGTACATGTGTATTAATTAAATATTCTTATTTAATTAATTAAACCTTGTGTGTGTATTCGAACAAGAGTTTCTTTAATCAATCTTTATCTTTGTCATGCAAAGATAATTCTTCTGTTTTCGAATACCAAACTTGAAGATTAAATCATTTATTTAATCTTTAATTCTATTTCTAATTTGTATCACTCATGTCACTACTGACAGTTATCAGAATGCATGTCTAATTAGTCAATCTCAACCGTCCATTGATCTTTCGATCTCGGCCTGTCGTTCGAATAATCAATTTTCTATAAATTGATTTATCATTCTTCATTCCAATCTCTCTCGTGAAATCTTATGACTTTTGAGAGCACTTAATCTTGAATCTTTGATGTTTTGCTAATAACTATCTTAGACTATACTTGCATGAACTTACGAGAAATTTGAGGGCAATTATCTACAATAGCAAAATGGAGAAGGGCAATTGAGATGAATCATGGAAATACGTAGCAATTTGGTGAGATTGTTCAGTTTTATTTACGTTTTTACTTTCCTTTGTTCTTTGTTGCTTAGCATTAGATTTGCATTTAGATTTATATTGCATGTTTGCTCTTAATCTTTGTCTTTGTGCATTTTCTTTGCGTTACAGGTACTGCCAGAACACGAGCCTGCAATCAATGGCCATAGAAAATTATGGTAGCAACTATCTAGCCTCGTAAATGCACTGGGGCATGGATATGTTGCATAATGCTCATCATACATAACTAATAGTCTGGTACGATGTAAGTCGGCACATAATTTAAGTAACTAATTTTATATAAATATCTATGCCCAATTTTAGTTGATTTAATTGAACTTATTTAATAATCTTGAATTTATTTGAATTTATTTAAATTTATTTAAATTTATTTGAATTTATTTATATAATTTATTTGAATTTATTTAAACTTATTTAAATAGTTTATTTAATTTTATTTAAATAATTTATTTAAACTTGTTCATTTACTGATTTTTCTTTTGTTTAAGTTTTTTATTCTTAATATTTTTTTAAAAATAATATAAAATTCATTCTTATAAACTTTTTAAACTTACTGTTAAGTGTTTAAATAATTAAGATTATTTATTTAAACTTAGTTATTTAAATTAGTTTAAATAATTTATTTAAACTTAGTTATTTTTAAAAAGTTATTTAAATAATTTATTTGTATGCTCAAGAAAATTTTAATAGTGGTTTAAATAATTTATTTGAATAAGTTTCTTTTTTCTTAGATTGGAAGAATCGGGTAGCACGACCCCCCCCCCCTTATTTCAACGTAGTTATTTAAATACATTTAAATAATTAAAATGATTCATTTAAACTTGTATTTAAATAAAAGTGGATATTCAAATAAGTTATTTAAACAAGTTTAAATAATTTATTTAATTAATCAAGTTCAACTTATTTAAATAATTTATTTGTATGCTGCATAAAATTTTAATAGTGGTTTAAATAATTTATTTGAACTTATTTAAATAATTTATTTGAACTTATTTAAACTTATTTAAATAACTAAATTCAAATAAATTATTTAAATGAGTTTAAATAACTTATTTAAACTTATCTATTTAAATAAGTTAAACTTAGTTATTTAAATAAGTTAAACTTAGTTATTTAAATACGTTTAAATAATTAAAATGATTTATTCAAACTTAGTTATTTAAATAAGTTTAAATAATTTATTTAAACTTGGTTATTTAAATAAGTTATTTATTAATTTATTTGTATGTTGGAGAAATTTTTAATAGTGGTTTAAATAATTTATTGGAACTTATTTAAATAACTAAATTCAAATAAATTATTTAAATAAGTTCAACTAAATTATTTAAACCATATTATTTAAATATGTTCAAATAAATTATTTAAACCCTAACAAAGCAAATTTTTCCTCTCTACAATAGATTCTCGAGCGTTGACAAAGAATTTGCAGCTCTTTTAAACAAAATAGAGCTAAGCATAACAAAATAAACTTTATTGATCTCAATAATGATTGAGAATGCAGATTATGGATTTGTGTGAATTTCGACCTTGCACCCTCTAAGACTTGCATTTCTATCTGCAAGTCGCATCTCAAATTGGAGGAGGAGGATTTACTTGCATAGGCGTGGTCAGCCATTGGTTTACATTTTGCAAAGAGGGCCCATGCCCAGCCATAGGCCACAAATTTCTTGGAATCAACCCCTACATCAAGACTTTGTGGTGTTTGACTTTGTAAAGTATTTCATCTGATTTACATCTCAAATAAAAAGGTCGTAGAAAATTATTATGGCACTAGCACTGCCAGAACATGGGCCTACAATCAATGTCCATAGAAAATTATGGCAGCGGCTATCCAGTGCAATTGCTAGTTATTATACTCAATGTCTTGTTGAGTTAGGAAAAACATATCATAATGCTACAAAACCCTACCAAAGCATATTTTTTCTTTGTACAATAGATTCTTGAGTGTTGACAAAAGATTTTGCAACTTTTGGGTAAAAGCACAAAGTTGTGTCACACTTTCAGCCAACTTATCAGCACAACTAAATTTAAGTATTTCTAACTAAAAAATATTTTTGGTCAAACATATGATCTAGTAAGATTCATTCTAGCTAAGTTAGATACTTCTACAACTTTTTCAACTAAAATTGTTGGCTAAAGAAATATGGAGCTAAAGTCCAATTTACCAAAAAAATAAAATTATTTAATAACATTTTTTTTAAAATATTATAAACACCCTTTTGTAGATCCATAAGTGTAGTTTTCAAAAATATATTTATTTTAATAGTTTAATTATATTTTATATTTTATATTTTATTTTTACTAAAAGTAGGTTATCAACACAAAATATTAGGTTGATTACTATGCAAAGGAAAATAACTAAAACTTATTTTTTTTAAATGAAAAAAATATGATGCACTAGATAAAAGAATCTATTTTAAGATAGTATATTTTTTTTTCCATTTTAGATAAATATTTAATATGAAAGTTGACGTCCCATGAAAACAACTATTTTTTGATTCACGCACATTTTAATATTTATTTAAATATATATATTTATCAAAAATGGAAAAAAATATATCCATGCACTAATTATAAACACACACAAAATTTGAAAGAAAAAAAATAAAATTTACTATAAAAAGTTTGATGTCCATGCAACTTCATTTTTCAGCATTTTATCAACAACTAAATTATAGTTTTAATTTATAAAGTGTGACAAAGCTTTGTGCTTTTACCCTTTTAAACAAAATAGAGCTAAGCATAACAAAATAAACTTTATTGATCTCAATAATGATTGAGAATGCAGATTATGGATTTGTGTGAATTTTGAAGGAGGGGGATTCACTTGCATAGGCACAGCCAACCATTGGTTTGCATACATAGATATGTTGCATAATGCCCATTATACATAATTGATAGGTATGCTCTACAGTCGACGCATAATTTAACTAAGTTTATATAAATATCTATGCAAGGTTTCAGTTGATTAATTAAACTTATTTAATAATCTTGAATTTATTTAATAATTTATTTGAATTTATTTAATAATGTATTTGAATTTATTTATATAATTTATTTGAATTTATTTATATAATTTATTTAAACTTATTTAAATAGTTTGTTTAATTTTATTTAAATAATTTATTTAAATTTGTTGATTTTGCAATAGGAAAGATTTAGCCAACCGAGCTAGGGCCCCCACCCCCTTATTTGAATAAGTTTTATTTATTTATTTAAACTTAGTTATTTAAATAAGTTAAACTTAATTATTTAAATACGTTTAAATAATTAAAATGATTTATTTAAATACGTTTAAATAATTAAAATGATTTATTTAAACTAAGTTATTTAAATAAAAGTGGACATTCAAATAATTTATTAAGTTCATCTTATTTAAATAATTTATTTAATAATTTATTTGTATGCTCCATAAATTTTTAATTGTGGTTTAAATAATTTATTTGAACTTGTTTAAATAGTTTATTTAAACTTATTAAAATAACTAAATTCAAATAAATTATTTAAACGAGCTTAAATAACTTATCTAAACTTTGCTATTTAAATAAGTTAAACTTAGTTATTTAAATACATTTAAATAATTAAAATGATTTATTCAAACTTGGTTATTTAAATAAGTTTAAATAATTCATTTAAACTTGGTTATTTAAATAAGTTATTTAAATGAATTAAATTTCTCTTTTGGAGTGATGCGTGAACGAAGATGGCCTGCGAATGTCTCTGCATGGGCCGAGCTAGGGCACCCGTGCCCTAGCTCGTGACCATTTTTTTCTACATCTATGCGATCTGGGGAGGATTTTTTTGGTGTTCTCGGGGGCAGGAGTCTATTTTCTGGTGTGGCTTGTTGACTGGGGAGGTTGGCTGGCGCGTTTTCCTGTAGTTTGTGCCGATTGGTTTGTTCGGGGTGTGCCTCCACATGCGTGGGAGTTTGGCTTTGGGTGAGCTCACGGATCTGTGGCTGGTTTATGCGAGTTCCCTTGTTGGTAAGGGTGGTACGGGGGCTGTAGGAGGTTCCTTTCGGCGCTGTTTCTCTTCCTCTTTTCTGGTGCGAGTGTGGGAGAGCTAGAGTGGTCGGTATTGCAGAGCTCGGGAGGTGGAAGTGGTAGGGGTTTCGGCCCATTGTTTCTTTTTGTGGGTTTAGGAATTGGATTAGGGTTTGATGGCTTTATCCAAGGGAGAGGCTTCTGGGGTTGCTCCTGATTTGAGTTTCCGTGCAACAAGTTGCTCGATGTCCCCAAAGGATGGGATGTCAACATTTAATAACAATTTATTCGCTATCGACTCTGGAATGGATAGTGTAGGATTGTCCTCTAGTTCATGGATCACAAAGGTCAATGGCTATCTAGAGCGGTGCAAGGTGAGACCGAAATTTGTTGTTCCACCTGATCTGATTGTTGAAGATATTGATTACTACTCAAATCATTCCTTATATTGCAAATTTTTGGGGATGAGGGTCTCACTCCAGTTTTTGGAGACTTGGGCTCAGAGAACGTGGGAGCCGGTGGGAGAAATGGAGATAATGTTGTTGGCTAACAATTACTTCATGGTCACTTTTAACTGCATAGCTGATCGTAACAGGGTGTTTGAGGGAGGACCTTATTTTCATAATAAGGTGGGGTTGTTTAACAAACCGTGGCATGCAGGATTTAACCCCACTGAGGAGCTTCCAAATCGCGTCCCGGTGTGGGTTTGTTTACCTCGCCTCCCAGTGGAATGCTGTCAGGAGGATGTGTTGCTTTTGCTGGCTTCGTTGCTTGGAAAACCAGTTGGAGCTTCATCACAGACCTTAGGGAAAAAGGTAATGACTTTTGCAAGAATTTGTGTTGAAATTGACCTAAGTAGGCCTCTGCCCGATGTAATAGATATGTGTGCAAGTTCTTATTCTTGGGTGCAGCAATTGGACTACGAGACCCTTCCTTTCTGCTGCAAGCTTTGTCGTAAATATGGCCACTTGCTGAGAAAGTGTCCAAGATACAAGTCGGTGGATCCCCAGCCTTCTCATCCTTCTCGGGAGCCTCCCAGGGCGGATAAGGGGAAGGGCATCGGTCCTACTACGGTGGTAGATAATGATGGTTTTGTTCCTGTCAAGGCCTAGAGTAAGAACAGGGGGCAAAAGAGACCTTTCAGAGAAAGGCAAGAAGAGGGCACTTTTAACAGGTTTGAGGTATTGGACGACCTTAGTCACCAGGAAGTTAATCCAAGTTTGGTAAACTTGGAGCAGGGATTGAGGGGTTTGCTCAAGAGGGACCTGCTCTCGATTCTTCTATGGAACCACAAGGTGATTATGGTGTGCTCACGGATGCTGCTATGTCAACAAAAGGCCTAGAGGCCCCAGTTTCTTTGGCCGTTATTCCAGCAGTGGGGGAGGATTCTTCTCCTCTTGGGCGAAGTGCAGATCTAGATTCTGCTAAGAAGCCTAAGCCTCCAAAATTGGGTATTTTGCAAAAAGATATTAAGAAAGGTGGGGCAGAGAAATTTTCTAAACTAGGTAGAAAGAGGGATGTGGAAAAGATCAAATTGACAGGCGAGAACTTGGTTGAGTCAGGGTCAGTAAAGACTCTGGATTCTCACTTTTTGAGCCCCTTGAAATGATAGTTCTTTCATGGAATGTAAGGCGCTTGAACAGTGGCCCTCGACAAAAAGCGGTTCATGATTTAGTTTGAAAGCATGGTCCTGATGTGTTTTTTCTTCAGGAGACTAAGTTAGCTGTTGAGAGTATGCTTGACTTGGCACCTAGGCTATGGAGGTGTGGTGAGTGTCAATGTATCGGTGCTCATGGATCTTCTGGGGGTGTGGCCTATTTTTGGAATCCTTAGAAAATTTGACCTCTCTGGTGGGTGTCTTCTAAATCCACTATGTCTATGATTGCTTCTAGTTTTGAGATAGGGGAGGTTATTCTCTTTTCTAATATCTATGCTCCTATTGATATCTAGGGTAAGCAAGCTTTGTGGTCTCATATCAGGTTAGTCTGATCTATGGCACCTTTCCATCCATGGATTATGGCTGGAGACTTCAATGCTATTTGCGAGTTGGCTGAGAAGCGGGGTGGTTCTGGGAGGCTGGAGCCTTCTGCTTTGTTGCTTCGGGATAGCATCAACTCTTTAAATCTTGTTGATATCAAGCCTAGTAATGGACAGTTTACTTGGAACAACCGTCGAGTTGGGGATTATTGCATTGCAGAAAGGCTGGATCGCTTTCTAGTGTCCTACTACTGGGTTGGGGGGATGTGGTCTTCCCGCTCTGAGATCTTGGATTGGAAAGGTTCAGATCACTGGCCTATCAAGCTTGTCATTGATTCAACTTGTGCTCCACGTTTGCCTTCTTTTAGGTTCCAGCTCATGTGGTTGCATGACCCTTCTCTGAAGGATTATGTGGCAGAATGGTGGAGGAGCGGTAGACCTACTTATGGGACGGCAATGTATATTTTTTCCAAGCGTCTTCAACATGTTAAGTATCAGCTTAAGTGTTGGAACTCTCAGTGTTTTAGGAATGTCTTCCATGAAAAGGCAGTGGCTCAAGAAGAATTGGATAGTATCACAAGGAGGTTAAGGGAGGTGGGAGTGACGCCTGAGCTTCTTCAGGCTGAAGCACAAGCTGTGAGAACCTTGGAGGAATGGGAGCTGAGGGAAGAGATATATTGGAAACAGAAGGCTCGAATAGTTTGGCTACAAGAAGGGGATAAAAATACATCTTTTTTCTTCAATTCGGTGAAAGCACGGAGGCATGGGAATTCTCTCTCTGGTCTTGTGAACGATGGGGGAGAACATCTGTCTTCCTTCCCTGAAATTTCTAATGAGGTAAGACAATATTTTGCTTCTCTCTTTAGGGAGGACTCGCAAGGGGGGTCTCCTGAGGAGGCTCAGGTTCTTTCTTGTTTTCCTCATCTTGTGTCTAGGGAGTTGAACCAACAGCTTATGAATGAGATCACACTAGAAGAACTTGAAGGAACTATTTTCCAGATGCAGAAGGGGAAGGCGCCAGGTCCTGATGGCTTCCCAATCGAGTTTTTCCAAGAATTTTGGGATATTATCAATTTGGATCTCCTGGAGGTTGTGCAAGAATCTCAAAGGAACAAGTAGATGCTAAGGGCCTTAAATTCTACTTTCCTTGCTCTTATTCCTAAGTGTGAGGGGGCAGATAGGTTAAGCCAATTTTGACCCATTTCTCTCTGCAATGTCATTTACAAAATCATCTCTAAGGTAATTGCTGACAGGTTGAAAAAGGGTCTTGAGGAGTTGATTTCTGAAGAACAGAGTGGTTTTGTTGTAGGTAGACAGATTCTGGATGGGATTGTTATTGCAACTGAAGTCATCCATTCTATGGCCAGCTCCAAGGAAAAAGCAATGTTTATCAAATTGGATATGGCGAAGGCTTATGACAGAGTTCGATGGTCCTTCTTGTGGAAGGCTCTTGCTGCCTTTGGGTTTGCGGCGGAGTGGATTCAATGGGTTATGAGTTGTGTTACTTCAGTCTCTTTCTCTATGCTTATTAATGGGAATCAGTCTGAGCTATTCGGTGCTTCTAGGGGCCTTCGTCAGGGGGACCCCCTCTCTCCATACTTGTTTATCCTCCTTGTTGAAGGTTTGGGGAGGTTGCTTAGAAGGAACATGGAGATGGGTAGCATACAGGGTTGGCAATGGGGAGGTAATTTACCTCCGCAGTCTCATCTACAATTTGTGGATGATACTGCTCTGATGGGTATGGCTACAATGCGAGAGGCTTCTAATTTACGTAGGGTGTTGGATGTTTACTCGGTTGCCTCAGGTCAACAAATCAATGAGGATAAGTCTTCTATTTTCTTCTTCAACACTCTGCACCCCATTCAGAGGAGGATTGTTCAAACATTGAGATTTCAGATCGGGACACTTCCTTTGACCTATCTTGGTTTCCCTATCTCGGTAGGCAGATTGCCACGGGAGTCATGGCAGAGCATTTTAGATAAATTTAGGGCGAAGGTTAATCACTGGACTCACCGGTGGTTATCTTTTGCTGGTCGTGTTCAACTTATCAAGTCTGTGGTACAGGCTTTGCCCATTTACAGATGCATGCTTCAAGTTGCCCCTTTGGGTTTTGTTAAGGATTTGGATTCAGTGACACGAAAATTTTTATGGGTTGGTTGCTTGGAGTCTTCCAAATGGAGTTTGGTTAGATGGGAGGTGATGTGCAGCCCAAAGCAATATGGTGGCTTGGGTATGCGGCAGATGGCTTTGACTGGTGTGGCTTTGGCTGTGAAACTGTATTGGAGGTGGTGTAAGGAGTAGGATAAGAGTTGGGCCAAGATTCTTTCTCAGAAGTATTTCCAGGGAATCCCTCAGTTGGAAATGCCTCGTTACCCCCTTCTTGGAAAGGGCTCAGTAATCTGGAGCACGCTTAAGAAAGGGGATTCTCTTATTAAGGATGGTTTATTTTGGATTTGTAACAAGGGGACCGAGGTTCGATTTTGGTCCGATTCGTGGGATGGATACCTCCCCATCATTTCTCAGTTTCCTCACTTGTTAAATCTCAGTCAGAGATTTCGTGAGATTGGCTGGACACGGGTGAGTGACTTTAAGTCACTTTCCTCTCGTGGTCAGTTGGAGGTGGTTGGATGGAAGTCTCCAGACGAATGGCCTGATGTTGGTTTGCCAGAAGAATGTGTTGAGCTTCATAGTATCCTTTCCAGTAGGCGTTGCAGCTCTCTCCAGTATGATGATGTGCTTGCCTAGTCTCCCAATCCTAAAGGGGATTATACAGTTGCTTCTGGCTATCGGGAGCTATTGTCCCATAGGGTGGATGGGGATGAAACTCAGTGGTGGAAGAAGATTTGGAACAAGTCTTCCTGGCCAAAATGTAATTATTTTGTGTGGATTTTGGCTTGGAATAAGTGTTTGACCTGGGATAATATTCAGAAGTGTGACTTCTAGGGTCCCTCGGTCTATGTTTTGTGTGGAGCTAATGAGGAGGACTTGGCTCATCTATTTTTTTGCTGCACTTTCTCCCTCCAGATTTGGCATTTCTGGTGGGGGGTTTGGAATAGTCCCTGTGTTCATGCTTCTTCCTTGATTGAGTTTTGGCAGAGGTTGGGTAGGCCTCCCTCTATGGCTTCCTTTTTACAAGTGGTGTGGGCTGTGGGACCTATCTTCATATTGTGGCAGCTTTGGTTGGAGCGGAACCGGCGAATTTTTCGTGGAGAAAAGAAGTTGGTGCAACAACTTTGGCAGAGAACTTTGGGCATGGTTCAGGAGATGGTGGCGGCTAAGTGTGAGTTGGAATTCCCCTTGGGGAAAAGGGATGCTAAAGTGGCGAAGAGATTGGGGATTCAGGGGCTGTCCTTGGCCTCGGCATGTGTAAAGTGTGGTAAGCATCTGAAGCAGAGAGTTCAAAGGTCTGGATTCTGGCAGCCTCCCCCAATTGGGGTTCTAAAAATCAATACTGACGGTTCCTCCAGAGGCAATCCGGGGCCAACTGGTATTGGGGGGATTGGTAGGGACTATTTGGGTTCGGTGGTTTTCCTCTTTTCGGTCTATGAGGGTGCTCATACTGTCAACCTTATGGAAGGGTTGGCAATTCTTTGTGCTTTTGAGAAAGCTTATGATTTGGGTTGGAGAAGGGTTGTTTGTGAATCTGATTCCCAGGTTTTGGTCAATTTACTTATTAAGTAGAAAGTGGAGGATGTCAGTTGGTAGTTGGCTGGGGTGGTGCAACAGATTTTGTGGGTTAGTTCATTAATGGAGATGGTGACTTTCGTTCATATACCAAGGGAGTGGAATAGGGCTGCTGATTGCTTGGCGAAATGGGCGTCATAGTATGTTGAGGGATGGAGAATTGAGGAGAGGGAAATGGTCTCTCTGGCGCTTCGACCTGATTTTGAGAGAATTCTTGCTGAGGACAGGGAGGGAGAAGGTGATGGTTGATGGTGTTGATTGTCCTTTTCTACTTGGTGGTCAGGATTTTCTTGGGGACTTTGGTCTCTTGACATCTTTGTAATGTTGTTTTATGAGTTTCAATAAAGTTTTTTACCCCTTTGTTTTAAAAAAAAAAAAAAAGTTATTTAAACAAGTTTAAATTTTTTTATTAAAATTTTTAAGTTCAACTTATTTAAATAATTTATTTATTAATTTATTTGTATGTTCGAGAAATTTTTAATAGTGGTTTAAATAATTTATTTGAACTTATTTAAATAACTAAATTCAAATAAATTATTTAAATAAGTTTAACTAAATTATTTAAGCCATTATTAAGAATTTATTGAACATACAAATAATTCAAAGGATGCAAGACCTTAATAAAAATACAAATAACATAATAATTTAAAGAGGAGTGTAAACACTTAAGAGTAAATTACAAAAGTTTATAAGAATGAATTTTATATTATTTTAAAAAAACTATTAAGAATAAAAATATTTTTTGTAAGACTTAAACAAAAACATAATTACTAAATGAACAAGCTTAAATAAATTATTTAAATAAAATCAAATAAACTATTTAGATAAGTTTAAATAAATTATAAAAATAAGTTCAAATAAATTATATAAATTATTTAAATAAATTATTAAATAAATTCAAGATTATTAAATAATTTCAATTAAATCAACTGAAATCGGGCATAGATATTTATTTCTAACTTAGTTATTTAAATTAGGCGTCGATGGTACAACCTACTAGACTGTTAGTTATGTATGATGGGCATTATGTAGCATATCCATGCCCTGATGCATTTATGGGGCTAGATAGCTGTTGCCATCTTCCTATACCCAGCATGGATGCATAAGCTCAATTTTTTTGCCGAGTTAGGCAAAATATATCATAATGCTAAAAAACCCTAACAAAGTAGATTTTTACTCTGTACAATAGATTCTTGAGTGCTGATAGAATATTTTGCAGCTTTTAAACAAAATAGAGCTAAGCATAACAAATTAAACTTTATTGATCTCAATAATGATTAAGAATGCAGATTATGGATTTGTGTGAATTTCAACCTTGCGTCATCTAAGACCTGCATTTCTATCTGCAGGCTGCATCTCAAATTAGAGGAGGGGGATTTACTTGCATAGGTGCGGCTAGCCATTGGTTTGCATTTTGCACTGAGGTCCCATGCCCAACCATAGGCCACAAATTTCTTAGAATCGACCCCTACATCAAGACTTTGTGGCGTTTGACTTTGTAAAGTATTTCATCTAATTTACATCTCAAATAAAATGGCACTGGCACTGCCAGAACACGGGCCTACAATCAATGGTCATAGAAAATTATTATGGCACTGGCACCGCCAGAACACAGGCCTACAATCAATGGTCGAAGAAAAGTATGGTAGTGACTATCTAGTGCAATTGCTAGTTATTATACTCAATGTATTGTCGAGTTAGGAAAAACATATCACAATACTACAAAACCCTACCAAAGCAGATTTTTCCTTTGTACAAAAGATTCTCGAGTGCTGACAAAAGATTTTGCAGCTTTTAAACAAAATAGAGCTAAGCATAACAAAATAAACTTTATTAATCTCAATAATGATTGAGAATGCAGATTATGGATTTGTGTGAATTTTGACCCCGCGCCCTCTAATACTCACATTTCTATCTGCAAGCCGCATCTCAAACTAGAGGAGGGCCTAATTTACTTGCATAGGCGCGACCAACCATCGGTTTGCATTTTGCACAAAGGGCTCATCCCCAACCATAGGCCACAAATTTCTTTGAATCGACCCCTGCATCAAGACTTTGTGGCATTTGACTTTGTAAAGTATTTCATCTAATTTACATCTCAAATAAAATGGCACTAGCACCGTCAAAAAATGGGCCTACAATCAGTGGTCATAGAAAATTATTATGGCACTGGCACTGCCAAAACATGGACCTACAATCAATGGTCGTAGAAAATTATGGCAGCAACTATCCAGTGCAATTGTTAGTTATTATACTCAATGTCTTGTTGAGTTAGGAAAAAGAAATCATAGTACTACAAAACCCTACCAAAGTAGATTTTTACTTTGTACAACAAATTCTTGAGTGCTAACAGAAGATTTTGCAGCTTTTAAACAAAATAGAGCTAAGCATAATAAAATAAACTTTATTGATCTCAATAATGATTGAGAATGTAGATTATGGATTTGTGTTAATTTCGACCTCATGCCCTCTAAGACCCGCATTTCTATCTACAGGCCACATCTCAAATTGGGGGAGGCGGATTTACTTGCATAGGCGCGGCCAGCCATTGGTTTGCATTTTGCATAGAGGGCCCATGCCTAGCCATAGGCCACAAATTTCTTGGAATTGACCCCTACATCAAGACTTTGTAGTGTTTGACTTTGTAAAGTATTTCATCTGATTTACATCTCAAATAAAATGGCACTGGCACCACCAGAACACAGGCCTGCAATCAATGTCCATAGAAAATTATGGCAGCAGCTATCCAGCCCTATAAATGCACAAGGGCATGGATATGTTACATAATTCCCATCATACATAACTGATAGTCTTGGTCGTTGTACATTCGACACATAATTTAAGTAACTAAGTTTATATTAATATCCATGCCCGATTCCAGTTGATTTAATTGAACTTATTTAATAATCTTGATTTTATTTAATAATTTATTTGAATTTATTTATATAATTTATTTGAATTTATGTATATAATTTATTTGAATTTATTTGTATAATTTATTTAAAATTATTTAAATAGTTTATTTAATTTTATTTAAATAATTTATTTAAACTTGTTGATTTACTGATTTTGCTTTTGTTAAGTCTTATAAAAATAAATTTTATTCTTAATAATTTTTTAAAAATAATATTAAATTCATTCTTATAAAAATGTTTAACTTATTGTTAAGTGTTTAAAAAATTAAGATGATTTATTTAAACTTAGTTATTTAAATTAGTTTAAATAACTTATTTAAACTTAGTTATTTAAAAAAAAATATTTAAATAATTTATTAATTTAACTATAGTGTGCCTAGTAAAATTTTTAATATGACCAACCTCTGCAAGAGAAAAGATTTAGCCAACTGAGCTAAGGCCCCCACCCCCTTATTTGAATAAGTTTAATTTATTTATTTAAACTTGGTTATTTAAATATGTTTAAATAGTTTAAATGATTTATTTAAACTTAGTTATTTAAATACGTTTAAATAACTAAAATGATTTATTTAAACTTAGTTATTTAAATAAAAGTGGATATTCAAATAAGTTATTTAAACAAGTTTAAATAATTTATTTAATTAATTAAGTTTAACTTATTTAAATAATTTATTTGTATGCTTCATAGAATTTTAATAGTTGTTTAAATAATTTATTTGAACTTGTTTAAATAATTTATTTAAATGAGTTTAAATAACTTATTTAAACTTAGCTATTTAAATAAGTTAAACTTAGTTATTTAAATACGCTTGAATAATTAAAATGATTTATTAAAACTTAGTTATTTAAATAAGTTTTAAATAATGTATTTAAACTTGGTTATTTAATTAAATTATTTAAACAAGTTTAAATAATTTATTTAAATAATTAAGTTCAGCTTATTTAAATAATTTATTTGTTTGTTCGAGAAATTTTTAATAGTGGTTTAAATAATTTATTTGAACTTATTTAAATAACTAAATTCAAATAAATTATTTAAATACGTTCAACTAAATGATTTAAACCATTATTAAGAATTTATTGAACATACAAATAATTCAGAGGACACAAGCTCTTAATAAAAATACAAATAACATAATAATTTAAAGAGTGTAAACACTTAAGAGTAAATTAAAAAAGTTTATAAGAATGAATTTTATATTATTTTTAAAAAACTATTAAGAATAAAAATAATTTTTATAAGACTTGAACAAAAACATAATCACTAAATGAACAAGCTTAAATAAATTAATTAAATCAAATCAAATAAACTATTTACATAAGTTTAAATAAATTATATAAATAAGTTTAAATAAATTATATAAATAAATTCAAATAAATTATTAAATAAATTCAAGATTATTAAATAATTTCAATTAAATCAACTGAAATCGGGCATATTTAAATTATGCGTCGGCGGTACAGCCTACTAGACTGTCAGTTATGTAAGATGGGCATTTTGGCTGGATGGTAATGAAGCAAACACGGGAGATTTAAAAGTTGATAGTTTGTACACCTACAGTAGAAACAATTTACTAAAGAAAGAGACAAATAAAATGGTCTTAGTTTTTCTTGAATTTAAATGAGAAAGTGAGTTGATAGTTTGCTGATGTTAGTATATGAGTTATTGTTGACATAAATTTGTGTTATAATCAAATAACATTTATATTTTGAGCTAAATTTTTTCTTATTAAAGTTGTGTTGTTGGCATAAATTTATGGTGCAACCAAATTAGAAGTTTAGATTCAAAGAGAATCTTTTGTGCTGGCATATTTTTTGATTCATTTATTTATTTTATTGAATTGATAATTTTAGTAATCATTTAGGAAATGAAAACTTTGGTAATGTTTGGTTTGAGTAATTAAATTTCTACCAATAAGAAATATATATTTAGATATAATATTTTTTCATATTTTAATTTTGGAGTATTTTATCTTTCCTTAGAGAGAGATTTTTCTCTACCACAAGTTTTGAGCTACTGCTATGGTAGACATATGGTGATGTTGTTATCATGAAAGAGATTGGGTTGAATATTGGTTATATACAATATATACCAAGATTTTTTGGGCATACACTTTGTTTATATATTTTTAATCTCTCGTATCAAAAAATTGTGGCATTGGCACCGCCAAAACAAGGGTCTGCAATCAATGGTTGTATGAAGATCATTTTCAAATTTGAAAGATAGGGAAATCATTTTCAATATAATGTTATAGAATATATACGTTAAAATACACAAATTATACATATCTATTCTTCCATAGAAAATTATGGCACTGGCACCGCAGAACAGGCCTGCAATCAATGGTTGTATGAAGATCATTTTCAAATTTGAAAGATAGGGAGATCGTAGGTTGTTGTCTATTCATAAAAATACCTCTATCATAACTATTCGAAATGAAACCACCCCTGAAAATTCATACTACCTAGTAATGCCCTCAGTTGAAAAGAAAAGGAAAGTATAAATGTACGAAAATTAGACTTACATCATAGGCGGCGACTATCTTTCTACACCTAGCATGGATACATAAGCTCGATTTTTTGGGCATACACTTTGTTTATATATTTTTAATCTCTCATATCGGGAAATTATAGATTTAATATAAATAAATTAATAATTATCATCTATAGATTTATAAGTTATAGATATTTTACATAACAATTGAGATAAAATTAAAATAATAATAATATTATCTAAATTTGTACATCACAACATGATTGTTAGTAAAATTTAAATTGAGAAGGTTTTAAAAATAATTTTTAATATATTAATATATTTTATTAAAAAAATTATTATTTTAAATTAAAATAATTAAAATTGTTTGTGATATTTTTATTTAAAAAATTATAAACGATTTCATTATGTTAATTTTATTTTTATTAGATATATGTTTTATTTAAATAATTAAACAAATCTTTATTTATGTAAAATATGACGTGTGTGGTATGTTTACCTATGTGTAATTTAATTTTTACCTATTTATAATTTAATATTTGTGCATAGCAGTGACCATTTGGGTAATAGGTTTTGGGTAATTGTTTTTTATTGGTAATATTGATAGAAAATTATGGCACTAGCACCGCTAGAACATGGGCCTGCAATCAATGGTTGTATGAAGATCACATTTTCAAATTTGAAAGATAGGGAGATCGTTTTCAATATAATGTTATAGAATCTATAAGTTAAAATACACAAATTACACATATCTATTCTTCCATAGAAAATTATGGCAATGGCACCACCAGAACACGGGCCTGCAATCAATGGCCATAGAAAATTATGGCACTGGCACTGCCAGAACACGAGCCTGCAATCAATGGTTGTATGAAGATCGTTTTCAAATTTGAAAGATAGGGAGATCATAGGTTGTTGTCTATTCCACAAAAATACCTATGTCATACCTATTTGAAACAAAAATTCCCCTAAAATTTTATACTACTACCTAGTCATTCCCTAAATTGAAAAGAAAAGGAAAGTATAAATGTACAAAAATCAGACTTACATCATAGGCAGCGGCTATCTTTCTGTACCCATCATGGATGCATAAGCTCAATTTTTTGGGCATACACTTTGTTTATATATTTTTAATCTCTCATATCCAAAAATTATGGCACTAGCGCCACTAGAACACAGGCCTACAATCAATGAATGTAGAAAATTATGGCACTGGCACCGCTAGAACACGGGCCCGCAATCAATGGCCGTATGAAGATCATTTTCAAATTTGGAAAGATAGGGAGATCGTATGTTGTTGTTTATTCCACAAAAATACCTATATCATACCTATTTGAAAAGAAACTACCCTTGAAAATTCATACTACCTAGTAATTCCCTAAATTGAAAAGAAAAGGAAAGTATAAATGTACAAAAATTAGACTTACATCATAGGAAGCGGCTATCTTTCTCCACCCAGCATGGATGCATAAGCTTGATTTTTTGGGCATACACTTTGTTTATATATTTTTAATCTCTCATATCATACAATTATGGCATTGGCACTGCCAAAACATGGGCCTACAATCAACAGCCATAGAAAATTATGGCATTGGCTCTGCTAAAACACAAGCCTGCAATCAATGGTCATATGAAGATTGTTTTCAAATTTGGAAAGATAGGGAGATCGTAGGTTGTTTTCTATTCCACGAAAATACCTCTGTCATACCTATTAGAAATGAAACTAACCATGACAATTCATACTACCTAGTAATGCCCTAAATTGAAAAGAAAAGGAAAGCATAAATTTATGAAAATTAGACTTACATCATAGGCAACGACTATCTTTCTACACCCAGCATGGATGCATAAGCTCGATCTTTAGGGAATATGCTTTGTTTATATATTTTTAATCTCTCATATTAGAAAATTATGGCACTAGCACCACCAAAACACGGGCCTATAATCAATGGCCATAGAAAATTATGGCACTGGCACTGCTAGAACACTACCCTACAATCAATGGTCGTATGAAGATCATTTTCAAATTTTGAAAGATAGGGAGATCGTAGGTTGTTTTCTATTCCATGAAAATACCTTTGTCATACCTATTTGAAATGAAACTGCCCATGGCAATTCATACTACCTAGTAATGACCTAAATTGAAAAGAAAAGGAAAGTATAAATCTACGAAAATTAGATTTACATCATAGGCAGCGGCTATCTTTCTCTACCTAGCATGGATGCATAAGCTTGATTTTTGGGCACACACTTTGTTTATATATTTTTAATCTCTCATATAAGAAAATTATGGCACTGGCACCGCCAGAATAGCGTCCTATAATCAATGGTCCTAGAAAATTATTGCACTAGCACCGCCAAAGCACATGCCTATAATCAATGGTCATATGAAGATCGTTTTCAAATTTTGAAAATAGGAAGATCATAGGTTTCTTTCTATTCCACGAAAATACCTTTGTCACACCTATTTGAAACGAAACTTGTGACACCCCTCTGTTTTGTCATGTTTTTTCTTGATAGCTCAGATACTTTGTTAGACCTTATTTTAAGTTATGGTTGTTCTATAGCTGACAGTGGAGCAATGATAGACTATATGGATGTGATGATACATTATATGCATGGTGATTATGCTTAATATACTTTATGATTGCATAGATGCGTAGTTGTGATCTGACATTGCTATATAGGTTTATTGTAGTTTAATTGATATGTTATCTTGTTAGTTGATGTGACATTGTATTGGTAAAGAGAATGGTATTGCATCACTCGCTTGCGAGTGCCCTGTGATTTTTGTGATTCTCTCTTCACAGTGTGTATGAATTACTATCTGTATACATGCACGACTCTTGCTTGTGTTGTAGGTTTGTAGGTACAGGACAACGACTTCACCTAGTCTCACAGGTTTGAGCGTGTCCACTACTCAATAGTAATGATTGGGAGATAGTAACGAGATACCTGGTCATACCTTTACCCTAGTACAGTGTGTCGTTAGTTTGAGTCTTGGTTGTATTCCTTACCCTTGTTGTTCTGGGTATTTTATTATTATGCAAGTTTAATTTTGTAGATTAAAATGTGTGTTTGATTAAGTATTTAATTTATGGTATTATTGATGTGAAAACTTTAGAATAAATTAATTAATTAATCTAATTTAGTTATGTTATTAAGTAATTTTAATTATTTAATTAATGGGAATTAAATAAATAAGATTATTTAAATTTGTTGAAATATATAAATTGTTAATTTTTAAATGCATGTGGTTGGAAAATATCTGTGGTGGTTGAGGGAAAAGATATTTTGTGGTGTTAACTATAAGTTAGAAGTTCATTATCTAATCGTTAGAATTTTATTCTCGGAGGAAAATTTGAGAAAAGGAAAGGAAGTTGTTTTCACGGAAAGGTTTGGGTTTTGTGGAAAAATTGTGAGGAAATTGTGGATCTGTTTGAGTTTTATTTTATAATCTTGTGTAATACCCCCATGTTACTAATACCTTTTAATATTATTTGTTACTCTTATGTGTGAGCTTGATACTACTTTCTATTGGTGATTAGTTCACCGTTTTGGTGTGGGTGGATGCCTCCCGTATTAGGGAATCTTATTTCCTTCTATTTACCGGCTTCCAGGAGTAAGCCAATTTTATGAGGGGGAGGATGTAATACCCCTCCTCTTACTGGTAGGATTTAGTATTTTTCAATGCGGTTGTTTGCTACTTGTGACGATGATGATATTGTTTGATTTGGTTAGTTAGACGTTAGATGATGCTATTGTTTCATTATGGACATGATCATTTCATATGACACTGTGGTTGGTAATGTTAGTTGAGTTTCAGAATTATATTATGATGCAGTGATTTAATTGATATGTTATGAGATGATTGTTAGTTAGAAATGTTGATTTATTGGCTATATTATAATTCTTAGAGTAGGTGTGATGAAGGACAATATGGCATCACTCGTTCGCGAGTGCCCTGTTATGTTGTGATTCCTTCTCACAATGCAATACTTTAATTTAATGCTTCAATTTATATATATATATATGTATGCACATGTACACAACTTCATTTGTATGCAGGTATTGCAGGTACAAGTCTCGATTCCACCTGCTTCGGTAGGACAGGGCGAGCACCTATAGCCCAACGGTTAAATGTTGAAACAGAGGTGACGATGAAGTCCTCCCGTCCCATGATGTCAGATTGTCTCGTTTGATTGATATTGTTCATTTTTGTAATTTGTGGTCATTCGTGGGTTGTGTTTGGTATTTTGTCATATTTTGATTAAAGTTGATACCTTGTATGTTGTGGTGTGTTCGATTTAAATAATGGAAGTGATTGTTTATTTTTAATGGTAGATTTAAATTATATTTGAATATTTAAATGATTTAATTATTTTTGAAAAAATCATATATTACAATTAAATGATAATTATATATTAAATGTGTTTTAATTATCTTAATCAATTATCTGGTGGAGGATAATTATTAAAATAATTTATTTAAATTTAATAAGTAAAGTGATGTGCAAGGAAAGCTGCAAAAATAGAAATAAAAATAATAAAACAAATAAAAGAATAAAAAGATTGGGTGAACCAATAAGAATACAGTTCTGAGTAAAAAGCTAGCTTTTAAAGAATGATTTTCTTTTATTTTTGATTTTTTTTAGTTTTGAGAAGAGAAGGATATTATCTTTTATTTAATTTAGAATTTTTGGAAGTTCTTACACACAGAAGATCAGGGATATTGAAGTTGCTCAAGTCATTGTTTAGGTACTTTTGAAATCTGAAGAGATGAGTTTTTAGATCTTTTGCTATTATGTGAGGAGAGTTCTAGGAAGAAAATTGGTCTTCAATCTGTTACTGGTGTTGTCTTGGGGAGTTCTTTCTGGATTAACAATTGGAATCGAGTTCAAGGGAAAAAGTCTGCAGAGGAGATTTGGAAACACGAACAGGGAGCTCTTCGAAGTCATCAAAGTCAAAGGGGCTTCATCAGATTTCCAAAGAGGCGCAGGACTCCAGGTTCCTCTATCTTTGATTCTCTCAATCTGCAAAATAAACCAAAAAAAAAAAAACTATGATTTGAATGAATTTGTGTTGCTAATAAACAAAAAGAATCTTCCTATGATTTAGATTTAGGTGATTTTATTGAGATTAGGAAATGAATTAACAAATAGGTTTTCCTTTGAAAAGAAATGTTGAGATTAGAAACAATGCTTCGCAGACAAACTGAAATGAAGCTCTGTAAAATTTCAATTGCTCACTCTTATATTTACTGAGGAAAAGATCAATCTTTGTGTTTAAATAAATCTGAAATTTGTTTTTTTTTGTGATGATCTTTTATATGTATTTTTAAATATGTGATGAATCTATTTTCTTTTCTTTTATATATAGAAAATTAAATTATTGGTGTGTATGTAATTTTATATATATATATAACTGTATTTATATTCTGTGAAATATATATATATATATATCCTTGTATTTCATTTTTATTGCAATCTTTTGTTTAAAGTAATTATATATTTTTCTTAGAAAATGAAAATTGGAATTTTCGAGAACTGTTCATGTACCGTGCGCAGGAAAACGTATTTCGTTTTCCGTGTTCTTAAAAATAAAATATAAAATTTTTATTATGTCAAAATTTTATTTATTTTTATAAACTTGGTATCAGAGCATAGGTTCATACACTGGGCACTATGTGTGCTCACTATGTAACCTTGCGTTTTGTCCCTAGAGTCTAGAGTTTCATTTTTTTTGTTGTGTTTGTTGTGAACCTAAGTTTCTTCCATTAGCCGGTCTCAGGGCAATGGTGCAGGAAACTGATGGGAAAGGATAGGACCCTTGGTGTAGTACGCAATGCACCGATATCCTTCCTATCAAGGATGCACTATGAACCCTTGTGCCACTGTGTTGACTTGTCTACTCATTCTTATAGGAACGTGTGTTTTCATGTGTATGGTTTTTGCCGTGTTCTCTGTGTGGTTGTTGTGTGCTTGCTCTTATCTATTTAATGGCTTCCTGGAGTAAGCCATATCCTTGGGAGGGAGGATGTAATACCCCCATGTTACTAATACCTTATAATATTATTTGTTACTCTTATGTGTGAGCTTGATACTACTTTCTATTGGTGATTAGTTCACCGTCTTGGTGTGGGTGGATGCCTCCCGTATTAGGGAATCTTATTTCCTTTTGTTTACCGGCTTCCAGGAGTAAGCCGATTTTATGAGGGGGAGGATGTAATACCCCTCCTCTTACTGGTAGGATTTAGTATTTTTCAATGCGGTTGTTTGCTACTTGTAACGATGATGATATTGTTTGATTTGGTTAGTTAGACATTAGATGATGCTATTGTTTCATTATGGACATGATCATTTCATATGACACTGTGGTTGGTAATGTTAGTTGAGTTTCAGAATTATATTATGATGCAGTGATTTAATTGATATGTTATGAGATGATTGTTAGTTAGAAATGTTGATTTATTGGCTATATTATAATTCTTAGAGTAGGTGTGATGAAGGACAATATGGCATCACTCGTTCGCGAGTGCCCTGTTATGTTGTGATTCCTTCTCACAATGCAGTACTTTAATTTAATGCTTCAATTTATATATATATATGTATGCACATGTACACAACTTCATTTGTATGCAGGTATTGCAGGTACAAGTCTCGATTCCACCTGCTTCGACAGGACAGGGCGAGCACCTATAGCCCGACGGTTAAATGTTGAAACAGAGGTGACGATGAAGTCCTCCCGTCCCATGATGTCAAATTGTCTCGTTTGATTGGTATTGTTCATTTTTGATTGGTATTGTTCATTTGTATTATGTTGAAATTTTATTTATTTTTATAAAAGTGATATGGGGGTTTTGGGAGGGCACGACAACCGTACCCACCCCGCGCACCCCCTCTGTGGCGGACTGCTGTGCGCAGCAGTCTGCAGGACTACTGCATACAGCAGCCCGTGGGGACTGCCGTGCAGTCCCCACTTGGCCTTAAGTTTAATAAATTTAATTTTTATTTTTATTTTTTTTATATAAAATTTTATATATATATATATATATATATATTTTATTTATTTATATATTTATTTAGTTTAGTTTTGTGTTATTTCTTTCTTATATATATATATATATATATATTTAATTTGTTTAAAAATATATATATATATATATATATACATATAAAAATAACGAAAGGTGATTTCCTTTATAAATAAATATTATTGATTTTGGTGTAGTAGAATTTAATGTATTATTTAGATGTTCTCTGATGCGCTTTGTTATGAATTAAATAGTTGGTTGTAGGATTATATTTTTGTGGTTTTCTTTATATTGATTCTTTATATACATTCGAGTGAATCGTTTCTTTTAATTATGGAATCGTAAGGTATAGTTATTGTTTTCCTCTTTATATGGTTGTAAAATTTACTCGTGATGTGGGTACCCTCTTGTTTTGTAACCCTAGTCCAGAGGCATGTTCAGTTTTGAAGTTTTCCTGATCTTAGTTATACCGTTGGTTTTGAAGCTTAATGATTTATGCTTGGGATGGTTGAACGTTTCCTTATGATAAGTTGGTAATGGGTTGTCGCGAGAGGAATGTTACCTTGCGTGTGTGGATTCGAGTACTATGTTTTTATTTTATGAGTTATTTCAACCCTTGCCTGCTTTGAGATATGTTAGGGGTCATAGGGAGAGTGGCTCTTCGTGGGCGTCGGCGCCTCAGGATGAGGAAGGGCTCAGGATAACCCACGAAAGAGTAGTTAAACAAGTGATAACATAAACAATAGAATTAGGGGGTTGGGTAGTTTAAAAACCAAGATAATAAAACATTGGATTCCTCGGCTATGCATTAGGGCTACCATAGACTAGTGATAGACTGAGAAGGCCATGGTCGGCAAAACCATAATCTCGTCTTCATGAGAGATTATTGGTTCCGCATTAGCTACCCTATGGTGTCGGCGCCTCAGTTAAGAGGAAGGGCCAGGAGATCCATAGATGGGTGTCGGCGCCTCAGTTAGAGGAAGGGCCAGGAGAATCCCATGATAGCTATGCGATGACACTCTCCACTTGACACCCTTATGCTTTGTTGTTGTTGCCTCTGGATATTGTATTTTTTTATGATGTTTTGATTCTTGTGAATTTGTTTCATGATTGTTAATTGGTGGTACTTCATATTATTGGGATGAGTTCTTAGTTTTAACTTGCTATGTGTTTTGTGAACGTTGATGGTTGTTTATTGTATGATTTGAGTTGTACTTGTTTTTTTATCGTGTTGTTGTTGAGTCGGTTTGACATCCATGGTCGGGTTCACTTCCTCGTCACCTCTTAGCATGGGGGGTGAGTTACTTGTAATTCACATGGTTGGGTGGAACGTACTCCGCACCCATTGGGTTCCCCATCAACGTCTTGTCTTCTCAGCATTCCGCAGTGGAGTTATACCAGTGATCATTTGTACTTCATATTTCATTATTCTTGTATCAATCCCCATGTTGGGAAATTCAATGTAATTCATTTATCAAAGAAAATTGTAATGTAATATTATAATGATGATGTAATAGTTAGGCTCATTTGTAACTCTATTAAGAGATTTATCATGGATGTATTATGTGATGTTTATTGTTATCGCATCACAGTTATTGGATGTATCATTGTTTATGGTTATTATAAAGTTAATGGTTATGTTGTAATCTTTATCTTTATTCCGTTTAGTTGTTGCGATGTAACCTCGCGTGCCCCAGAGAACCAAGTGTGTTAATGCTATGTAATATGTTATGTGGTTATGCTTTAATGTTATTGCATGTTTACTTTTATTATTAAAAAAAAAAAATTATTTGCATTGTGTGTGTTCTCTGGGGTTTACACGACGGTCGTTACATCTTGTTGTAGAATTCTTGGCTGTGGTTTATTGTGTGTTCTGGAAAGTGGCAATTTTACTCGAGGAAGCTTTGGCAACATTGGCAATTTGAAGTTATAGAGAAGCTCGACAACAATTCTTGAGGCAACAGTTCTTCTAGAACATGTTCCTTTATTGTTTTTGTGAATTTTGAATTTAATGAGTTGTTTATATTACTGTAATGCAAATTGGAAAAGTTTAGAAAGAAATTTTCATTACTGTAGAAGCTTTTAGTTTTTCTTTAAAATAATTTCCGTGAAAATGGAAGAACCTCTGTAGAAGAACATTTTTAGATCCTCTATGTAAATTGATCATTTGAAATAGATATATACAAAAGGAAATTATAGATCTCTGTAGAAACTCATCAGTTTTTTTTGGTTTCCCTATTTCTTTTATTTTTTTGGGAAAATGAAAATCCTGTAGAAGACTTCTTCTATGAAAATTATTTGCCCATATTGAGCAAATGCTTGGATAAATTTATATATAAATATATATATACACATGTATATTAAAATATATATGTACATATACATATATATTATTTATATATTTTTTAGTTATTAAAGATACTGTAAATTTCCTGTAGGAATTTGTATTTTGAAATGTAATGGACAAAAATCGTTGTACGACGAATTATTAGCAATGGAGAAATTTAAAATAAATTTATTTTTTGTTTGGAGGCACTGCGGATTAAACCCCATCACCACCTCTATATAGTGGTGGGGACGGGCCTACTGTGGCAGCGCCCTCCACACATGTGTGGGGAAGGCGCTGACATAGACAGCGTCGTCTCCCATATTAATGACTGGAGCAGTCTGCACTACGATTTTTGTACGAATGGTTTTTAATGTTTATTTTAATATATATTATATATTTATGTATGGATATATGTTATACATATAATATATAATATACATATTATTTATAATATGTATTTTATATATTATATGTATATTGTATATATATATATATATATTTGGAAATTGTATTGTAATTATTTTCAAATGGAATTTGGGAAAAGTATAATTATTTTTATAATTAAATAATATATTAATATGTAGATATATATAATTATATTAAATATATTTATTTAATGTGTGAGTAATACAATGATTATTTGAAAAGCATGATTAATTAAATTGAAGTGATTGATTATTTTATTGATGAATTTGAGTTAATCTTATGAGTAGTTGTTAACTGAAAGTAATCATTTAGTTTAAATTCATTGTTGACCTATAAATAGGAATTATGTTTAAATGGTGTATTTTAGATACGCGATATTGATTGTTTTGGATTTAGGAAATCTGAATAGTGGTGCTTTTAATTACCTAAGATTGTTTATTTTAATTTTTAGTGTTATGTAATTGGGCATGGTGAAGAATAAATGTTGTAGAGAAAATATAAGTCTTCCAGATTATAATTGTGATAGGGTTGTTATTTCTGTTAGTCACCTTGAGATTTCCTTGGGTAGTGCATGTAGTTGGATTCAGTATTGGACATCCGTAGGGATGTGTTATCTCTAGTGTTGTGTTATTATCAGTTTGTGCACTGTCTACCCTTGGGTGTAGAATGAGTTATTGTGTTGCCGATAGGGGAGTGGCTTTCAATGAGGGTCGGGACACAAAGTGGTACTAGGATAACTCGTGTGGAAGTCAATGTAATCAATGGAAATAAATAACCTACTTTAGGGGAATGGGTAGTTAACATATTTAACTTGTTAATTAGCCTTGCTCATTGGCTCAAGGGCTTGTGTTAGACTTGAGATGAGTTGGGAAGGCCTGGAATGGCAAGATATTTATCTTGTCTTCTTGAAAGATAATCGATTCCACACTGGTGTGCATGTGGGGCCGGAGTTCGTAAAAGGTTACCAGGATAACCTAAGATGGGGGTCGGGACCTAGGAAGATCTCCTTAGGATAACCAATGCAACCTTTGTGATGACACTCCTCCTATGACAACATTCGTTTATTTTGTACAGTGGTTGTTCTTGATTCTATGATTCTGGAAGCAATGTAACCCTATGTTTGTATTTACTGGTATAGTGTGGTTTTGTAATTTTCTTGTGTTAGAGGTAGTCGATTGTCTTGGTTACCTATTACTATCTCCTAGCACAGGGGTTGGGCCTACGAGTACCATATGGCTGGGTGGTGTGCTCCTTACACTGTTGAGATTCTCTTCTTGTTCATGATGGCAAGATCTTCTTGTTCGAGGAGTTCTTGTGGTTCTATAGATTTGTACTTCTCTTTCTCATTGTAACTATGGACACTATGTAATCATAATCCTCATTTGTATCGAGGAGAACCCTTGTGATGTAATTGTAACATTAAGTATGATTTATTTATCATTAGATTAATGGTTTATATATGGTGTTGTATATGTGGAAATATGCTCATTACATTCCTATGTGTTAGACTTAATTTGTAATGGATTACTGCTTTGTTGTATGTTGTTATCATTAGTTAATTCCATGTACTATGTTTTAGAATAATTTGTAAGTTTGGAATTTCACATGTAGACACGTTGTGTGGCCTAGAGGATGTATGTATTAGAGTAGTTTACTTCACTCATCATTGTTACTCTTTTTAAGAAAAAAATTAGTTGTGCTTCCACAGTGTTGCATCATCTTCTAGGTTGCGGGACAGGGTTTTACACTTGGTATCGGAGCCTAGGTTTAAGCACTGGGAACTCTGGGTTAATTTGGAAAGCATTAAGTTTTTTGTGTAGGATTTAAGTTGCATATCTTGTCTTACACCTTGGTGTGTTTGTGCAAGATCATGCCACCTAGGAGAGGTTGAGGCCATGGTCGTGGCCATAGAGGCAGACATGGTGGTAGCCAATAGAACTCACCTCTGCATGTTTCTCATGATTCCTACCATGAGGAACAACAAGCTTCCCAAAACATTTTGGGAGGTGGTATTCAGTATCCAGATCCACCAGGGGTCAAAGGCACTCAGTTGCGTCAATTGTTATAGGATACTCTTGCCTGTCTTGGACCAAGGCAGGAAGTAGAGTAGATTGTTGTTAGAGAGAGAGATGTACCAGCTCAGTCAGAGGCAGTGGTAGTTGCACACATGAGAGATTTACTGAGACCTCGACCACCCTTATTTGATGGATCAAGCAGCAGTTTAGAAGCTAAGACCTGGTTGATTGACCTAAATAGATTCTTTGTTATGCACCCGTATGATAGCAACACCAGAGCGAGATGTGCGATTATGCACCTGAGAGGCTTTGCTTCCACATGGTGGAGATTGGAGGAGCAGAAGCTCCATATTGATATAGGTACTGTATCTTGGGAGATGTTTCTAGAGAGGTTCCGCGCTAGATTTCTCTCTGATCATTGGCGATAGCGTCGTGGTGATGAGTTACATACTCTACGACAGATGACTATGTCAGTGGAACAATATGAGTGTCATTTCTATGAGCTCAAATAGTACGTAGGCATTGGATACAATGAGGGCATGTTGGTGCAACACTTTCTTAGGGGCTTAAATGCCCGAATCAGTGGAGGTGTGCGGGTTTTCAAACCCAAGACTATGGAGACCGCGGTAGACAAGGCCAGGCTTGTTGAGGAGAAATTGGCAATGGCATTAGGTGGTCATGTAGGAGTGCAGATGGGCAGTACTTCAGCTACAGGACCTAGTACACGCAGTGTTCAAACTCAGGGAGTTGGACCACCTAGGGCACAACAGACACTAGCATAGAGTGGACAGTACCAAAACTCTCAGGGGAAATGGAAGGATTTTCCACCTACAAAAAATGACAGATATCAGTCAGGGGGTGATCGGAATTGGAGGCGTGTCAAACGCTTCAGTAATGAACAACCAACATAGAGTACTTAGTCTACCTTTAGGGGTAGTGTACAACAGTCTAGTGCACCTTCTAGAGGTAGAGGTTTTGGCAGGGGTACCAGGTGTTTTTCTTGTGGCCAACAGGGTCACATAGCTCGACAGTGTCCCAATAAGGGCACATCAGGATATACACAAAGGCCAGCGGTGTTAGAGCCGAATGTTGGTGATGCAGGCAGAGGACATCATGTATTTGCTATAGTTGACAACCGCCAGGCTGACCACCAGAGTACAGTGGTGGATACTACAGGTATGTTGCAAGGTAACAGAGTTACCATATTATTTGATTCAGGAGCCTCTGATTCATGTATTTCATCATCTGTCATGGCACGTGATAGATTAGGAGCAGTAAGGCAAGAGGGTAAGTGGTAGGTTGAGTTAGCATTTGGTGCTAGAGTTGTTGTACATTCCTATGTACTAGATTGTAGATTGGAGATTGATTCTTTCCACACCACTGTAGATCTCTGTGTTATACCATTAGGTTCTTATGACATAGTGCTAGGGATGGATTGGCTCGATGCTCATAAGGCCATGATTGATTGTCGACGCAAGTTGATACGATGCATTGATGCATCAAGTATTGAGGTTGAGCTAGTAGGGGTCCAGAGACCTATATCATTGAGGATGATCTCGGCTATGTAGTTGAGAAGATGTGTTCGTCAGGGATGTCAGTTATTTGCTATGATAGTAGATGACTTGGAGATGGGTGATAGAGAGGAGAAGGTGTCTATAGATAGCCACCCCATACTTCAGCAGTATGCAGATGTTTTTCTAGATGATATTCCAAGGATGCAACCTCAGTGTGACATAGACTTCAAGGTTGATCTTCTACCTAGTTTCGAACCCATTTCACGAGCCCCATATCGTATGACGACTCGGGAGCTTAAAGATCTCCACTTGCAACTTGAGGAGTTGTTGGAGAAGGGTTTCATTCTCCCTAGTGTTTCTCCTTGGGGAGCACCAATGATCTTTGTGAAGAAGAAGGATGGATCTCTTCGTCTATGCGTAGATTACCATCAGTTAAATAAGGTCACCATCAAGAACCGATATCCTCTACCCAGGATTGATGACTTGTTTGATCAGGTCAAAGGTGCGACAATCTTTTGTAAGATTGATCTGAAGTCAGGATGCCATCAATTACGGATTGTGGAGTCTGATATTCATAAAATGGTGTTTCGCACACGATACAGTCACTACAAGTCTACAGTGGTACTGTTCGGGTTGACGAATGCGCCATCGGTATTTATGAGCCTGATGCACGGAGTTTTTCACACGTACCTGGATAGGTTTGTAGTGGTATTTTTGGATGACATTTTGATTTATTCCAAGACTGTTGAGGAGCATGAAGAACATTTGAGGCAGGTATTGCAGTGTCTGAGGGATAATAAGTTGTATGCCAACTTTTCCAAATGTGAGTTCTTCAAAACCAAGGTCAAGTACCTTGGTCATGTTATATCAGGAGAAGGTATTGCAGTGGATCCAACAAAGATCTAGGCAATCATGGATTGGTCTGCACCCACGAATGTGGCAGAGATACGAAGCTTTATGGGGCTAGCAGGTTACTACAGGCATTTTGTTCAAGACTTTTCTAGGGTAGGACACCCTATTACTTCTCTTTAGAGGAAAGGGAAGAAATTTGATTGGTCAAAGCAGAGTGAGGTTGCATTTTAGACATTGAAGGAGGGGTTGACTAGCACACCAATCCTTGCAATACCCAATCCTACAAGAGACTTTGTTATATGTGTTGATGCTTCTTTAGAGGGGTTAGGAGTGGTTTTGATACATGATGGTCGAGTCATTGCGTAGGAGTCACGCAAGCTCAAGGATCATAAGTTGAACTACCCTACGCATGATCTTGAGTTAGTTGCAATAGTACATGCTTTGACTTGATGGAGGCATTTTCTATTGGGGCATCATTTTGAGTTACACAATGACCATTAGAGTCTACAATATATCTTTACATAGCCTAACCTTAATGCTACACAAAGGTGATGGATGGAGTTCCTCTGTGAGTACAATTTTGAGGTGAAGTACATCCAAGGGAAGGAGAAAATTATGGCCGGCGCTCTTAGTAGATGGAGGCATGAACTATCTGAGATGACTCTTACTGTAGATTTGAGGAATCATATTCTTACCACACTTCCTACAGATAGCCGGTACCAGGAGGTAAGGTCTAAGATTGAGTCAGGTAGGACCTTAGATGGCAGGTACTCAGGATATTCTATGGAGAAAGATGGGTTATTGAGATACATGGGACGTATATTTGTTCCATCTTTGGAAGGGCTCCATACCTTTATTTTGATAGAGGCACATCATGCACCTTACTCAGCTCACCCTAGAGTGAAGAAGATGTATGTCGATCTGTGACCGCTTTATTTTTGGGTAGGTATGAAGCGGGATATAGCCGATTATGTATCACAGTGTTTGGAGTGTCAATAAGTTAAGGTTGAACACCAACATCCAGCTGGTCTTCTATAGCCTCATTTGCTTCCCGAGTGGAAATGGAACATCATTTCATTGGATTTCATTGTTGGCTTACCCAACTCTTCGCGATGACACAATGCGATTATGGTGACGGTAGATAGGTTGACGAAGGTGGCACACTTCTCACCTATTTGTTCCTCCTATAATGCTTCGTTAGTTGCTAGAGTGTTCATGGAGGACATTGTGAGGTTGCATGGTATTCCATGTTAGATTATTTCTAACAGGGACCCTGCGTTTACTTCAGCTCTTTGGACATCATTACAACATGCTATGGGGACACAGTTGAACTTTAGTTCAGCGTATCACCCAGAGATAGATGGACAGACTGAGAGGATCAATCAGATCCTTGAAGATATGCTTCACATGTATGTCATGGACCAACAAACACGATGGGAGGATTATCTCTATCTTGTAGAGTTTGCTTATAATAACGGGTTTCAAAGTTCTATTGGCATGGCACCTTTTCAAGCCTTGTATGGACGGTCGTATCGGACTTCATTGAGTTGGGATAGGTTGTAAGAAAATATTTTATTGGGTCTTGATATGCTTCAGGATATGGAGCAGCAGGTGGTTCGGATCAGAGAGCATTTAGTAGCTACACAGGATAGGAAAAAGAAGTATGTGGATGCACACCGTGTGGATCGTCAGTTTGTTGTGGGTGACCCAGTTTTCTTAAGAGTGCAACCGAAGAAGATTCCAATCCGTTATGGAAAGAGTTCTAAGCTCGCACCTCATTTTGTCAGGCCTTTTGAGATTCTGGAGAAGATTGGGCTAGTTGCTTACTGCCTTACTTTACCACCCAGTCTCTCACGCATCCATGATGTGTTCCATGTTTCAGTACTTAGACCTTATCATCCAGACATTTCTCATATCCTTGATTAGACTGCTTTATAGGTAGAGGACGGGCAGCTAGCTTTGGAGCCCGTGGTCGTTACCCAGCATAGGAGACTCACCTAAGGGGTCGAGATATTGAGCAGGTGAGGGTCCAGTGGGATCCTAGAGATGACACTTCTGCTACATGGGAAGATGCTACCAGGATGAGGGAGCTCTACCCTTACTTGTTCGCAAGCTTCCAGGAGTAAGCCTGATCCTAAGGGGGGAGGATGTGACACCCCTCCATTTTGTTTTGTTTTTCTCGATAGCTCAGATACTTTGTTTGACCTTATTTTATGTTACATTTGTTCTATCGCTGACAATGGAGCAATGATAGACTATATCGATGTGATGATACATTATATGCATGGCGATTATGTTTAATATGCTTTATGATCACATAGATGCATAGTTGTGATGGCATTGCTATATATGTTTATTGTAGTTTAATTGATATATTATCTCATCAATTAATGTGACATTGTATTGGTGAAGAGAATGGTATTGCATCACTCACTTGTGAGTGCCTTGTGATTTCCACAATTCTCTCTTCACGGTGTGTATGAATTACTATTTGTATACATGTACGACTCTTGCTTGTGTTATAGGTTTGTAGGTACAGGACAATGGCTTCACCTGGTTTCACAAGTCTAAGCGTGTCCACTACTCAACAGTAATGATTGGGAGATAGTAACGGGCTACCTGGTCATACCTTTACCCTAGTATAGTGTGTTGTCAGTTTGAGTATTGGTTGTATTCCTTACCCTTGTTGTTTTGGGTATTTTATTATTGTGCAAGTTTAATTTTGTAGATTAAAATGTGTGTTTGAATAAGTATTTAATTTATGGTATTATTGATGTGAAAACTTTAGAATAAATTAATTAATTAATTTAATTTAGTTATGTTTTTAAGTAATTTTAATTATTTAATTAATGGGAATTAAATAAATAAGATTATTTAAATTTGTTGAAATATATAAATTGTTAATTTTTAAATGCATGTGGTTGGAAAATATCTGTGGTGGTTGAGGGAAAAGATATTTTGTGGTGTTAACTGTAAGTTAGAAGTTGGTTATCTAATCGTTAGAATTTTATTCTCGGAGGAAAATTTGAGAAAAGGAAAGGAAGTTGTTTTCACGGAAAGGTTTGGGTTTTGTGGAAAAATTGTGAGGAAATTGTGGATCTGTCTGAGTTTTATTTTAGAATCTTATTGTAGAATTCTTGGCTGTGGTTTATTGTGTGTTTTGGAAAGTGGAAATTTTACTCGAGGAAGCTTTGGCAACATTGGCAATTTGAAGTTATAGAGAAGCTCGACAACAATTCTCGAGGCAACAGTTCTTCTAGAACATGTTCCTTTATTGTTTTTGTGAATTTTGAATTTAATGAGTTGTTTATATTACTGTAATGCAAATTAGAAAAGTTTAGAAAGAAATTTTTATTACTGTAGAAGCTTTTAGTTTTTCTTTAAAATATTTTTTGTGAAAATGGAAGAACCTCTGTAGAAGAACATTTTTAGATCCTCTATGTAAATTGATCATTTGAAATAGATATATACAAAAGGAAATTATAGATCTCTGTAGAAACTCATCAGTTTGTTTTGGTTTCCCTATTTCTTTTATTTTTCTGGGAAAATGAAAATCCTGTAGAAAACTTCTTCTATGAAAATTATTTTCCCATATTGAGCAAATGCTTGGATAAATTTATATATAAATATAAATATAAATATATATATATATTAAAATATATATGTACATATACATATATATTATTTATATATTTTTTAGTTATTAAAGATACTGTAAATTTCCTGTAGGAATTTGTATTTTGAAATGTAATGGAGAAAAATCATGGTACGGTGAATTATTAGCAATGGAAAAATTTAAAATAAATTTATTTTTTGTTTGGAGGCACTGGGGATTAAACCCCATCGCCACCTTTGTATAGTGGTGGGGATGGGCCTACTGTGGCAGTGGCCTCCACACATGTGTGGGGAAGGTGCAGACATAGACAACGTCGTCTCCCATATTAATGCCTGGTGTAGTCTACACGACGATTTTTGTACGAATGGTTTTTAATGTTTATTTTAATATATATTATATATTTATGTATGGATATATGTTATACATATAATATATAATATACATATTATTTATAATATGTATTTTATATATTATGTGTATATTGTATATATATATATATATACATATACATATATATATATTTGGAAATTGTATTGTAATTATTTTAAAATAGAATTTGGGAAAAGTATAATTAATTTTATAATTAAATAATATCTTAATATGTAGATATATATAATTATATTTAATTATATATTTACATATTAAATATATTTATTTAATGTGTGAGTAATACAATGATTATTTGAAAAGCATGATTAATTAAATTGAAGTGATTGATTATTTTATTGATGAATTTGAGTTAATCTTATGAGTAGTTGTTAACTGAAAGTAATCATTTAGTTTAAATTCATTGTTGACCTATAAATAGGAATTATGTTTAAATGGTGTATTTTAGATATGCGATATTGATTGTTTTGGATTTAGGAAATCCAAATAGTAGTGCTTTTAATTACCTAAGATTGTTTATTTTAATTTTTAGTGTTATGTAATTGGGCACGGTGGGGAATATTTGTTGTAGAGAAAATATAAGTCTTCCAGATTATAATTGTGACAGGGTTGTTATTTTTGTTAGTCGCCTTGAGATTTCCTTGGGTAGTGCATGTAGTTGGATTCAGTATTGGACATATGTAGGGATGTATTATCTCTTGTGTTGTGTTATTATCAGTTTGTGCACTGTCTTCCCTTGGGTGTAGAATGAGTTATTATGTTGTCGATAGGGGAGTGGCTTTCAACGAGGGTCAGGACACAAAGTGGTCCTAGGATAACTCATGTGGAAGTCAGTGTAATCAATGGAAATTAAATAACCTACTTTAGGGGAATGGGTAGTTAACATATTTAACTTGTTAATTAGCCTCGCTCATTGGATCAAGGGCTTGTGTTAGACTTGAGATGAGTCAGGAAGGCCTGGAATGGCAAGATCATTATGTTGTCTTCTGGAAAGATAATCGATTCCGCACTGGTGTGCATGTGGGGTCAGAGTTCGTAAGAGGTTACCAGGATAACCCAAGATGGGGATCGAGACCTAGGAAGATCTCCTTAGGATAACCAATGCAACCTTTGTGATGACACTCCTCCCATGACAATAGTCATTTGTTTTGAACAGTGGGTGTTCTTGATTCTGTGATTCTGGAAGCAATATAACCCTATGTTTGTACTTACTGGTATAGTGTGGTTTTGTACTTTGCCTATGTTAGAGGTAGTCGGTTGTCTTGGTTACCTGTTACTATCTCCTAGCACATGGGTTGGGCCTATGGGTACCATATGGTTGGGTGACATGCTCCTTACACTATTGAGATTCTCTTCCTATTCGTGATGGAAAGATCTTGTTCGAGGAGCTCGTGTGGTTCTATGGATTTGTACTTCTCTTTCTCATTGTAACTATGGACACTATGTAATTGTAATCCTCATTTGTATCAAGGAGAACCCTTGTGATGTAATTGTAACATTAAGTATGATTTATTTATTGTTGGATTAATTGGTTTATATATGGTTTATATGGTGTTGTATTTGTGGAAATATGCTCATTACATTCCTATGTGTTAGACTTAATTTGTAATGGATTACTGCTTTGTTGTATGTTGTTATCATGAGTTAATTCCATGTACTATGTTTTAGAATAATTTGTAAGTTTGGACTTTCACATGTAGACACGTTGTGTGGCCTAGAGGATGTATGTGTTAGAGTAGTTTACTTCACTCATCATTGTTACTCTTTTTAAGAAAAAAATTAGTTGTGCTTCTGCAGTGTTGCATCATCCTCTAGGTTGTGGGATGGGGTTTTACAAAATTGCCCCTGACAATTCATACTACCTAATAATTCCCTAAATTGAAAAGGAAAGGAAAGTATAAATGTACAAAAATTAGATTTACATCATACCTCGTAATCCCTGTGATGTAAGTCTATTTTTTGTACATTTATACTTTCCTTTTCTTTTCCATTTAGGGCATTACTAGGTAGTATGAATTGTTAGGGGCAGTTTTGTGGAATTAAAAACAACCTACGATCTCCATATCTTTCCAAATTTGAAAATGATTTTCATACGACCATTGATTGCAGGGTCATGTTCTAGCGGTGCTAGCGCCATAATTTTCTACGGCCATTAATTGCAAGCCAGTGTTCTAGCAATGACAATGCCATCATTTTCTGATATGAGAGATTAAAAATATATAAACAAAGTGTATGCCCAAAAAATAGAGCTTATGCATCCATGCTAGGTGCAGAAAGATAGTTGTTGCCTATGATGTAAGTCTAATTTTCGTACATTTATACTTTCCTTTTCTTTTCAATTTAGGGCATTACTAGGTAGTATGAATTGTCAGGGGTAGTTTCATTTTGAATAGGTATGACAAAGGTATTTTCATGGAATAGACAACAACCTACGATCTCCCTATCTTTCTAAATTTGAAAACAATCTTCATACGACCATTGATTGCAGGCTCATGTTCTAGTGGTGCCAGTGCCATAATTTTCTTATATGAGAGATTAAAAATATATAAAAAAAAGTGTATTCCCAAAAAATCGAGCTTATGCATCGATGCTAGGTGCAGAAAGATAGTAGCTACCTGTGATGTATGTCTAATTTTTGTACATTTATACTTTCCTTTTCTTTTCAATTTAGGGCATTACTAGGTAGTATGAATTTTCAGGGGTAGCTTCATTTCGAATAGGTATGATAGAGGTATTTTTTGTGGAATAAACAACAACATACCATCTCCCTATCTTTCCAAATTTAAATACAATCTTCATACAACCATTGATTGTAGTCCTGTGTTCTTACAGTGCCAATGCCATAATTTTCTACAATCATTGATTGCAAGCCCGTTTTCTAGTGGTGCCAGTGCCATAATTTTTTGATATGAGAGATTAAAAATATATAAACAAAGTGTATGCCCAAAAAATCAAGCTTATTCATCCATGTTGGGTGCAAAAAGATAGTCGCTGCCTATGAAATAAGTCTAATTTTCGTACATTTATACTTTCCTTTTCTTTTCAATTTAGGGAATTACTAGGTAGTATGAATTGTCAGGGGAATTTTTGTTTTGAATAGGTATGAAAAAGGTATTTTCATGGAATAGACAACAACCTGCGATCTCCCTATCTTTCAAATTTGAAAATGATCTTCATATGACCATTGATTGTAGGACCATGTTCTAGCGGTGCCAATGCCATAATTTTCTATGGCCATTGATTGCAAGCTTGTGTTCTAGTGGTGCCAGTGCCATAATTTTCTATGGAAGAATGGATATGTATAATTTGTGTATTTTAACGTATATATTCTATAACATTATATTGAAAACAATATCCCTATCTTTCAAACTTGAAAATGATCTTCATATAGCCATTGATTGCAGGCCCATGTTCTAGCAGTGTCCCCATGCCATAATTTTCTACGGCCATTGATTGCATGCATGTGTTCTTGCAGTGCCAGTGCTATAATTTTATGATACAAGAGATTAAAAATATATAAACAAAGTGTATGCCCAAAAAATCTTGGTATATATTGTATATAACCAATATTCAATCCAATCCCTTTGATGATAACATGACCGGATGTTTACCATATCAATAGCTCAAAACTTGTGGTAGAGAAAAATCTCTCTCTAAGGAAAGATAAAATACTCCAAAATTAAAATCTAAAAAAACATTATATCTAAATATATATTTCTTATTGATAGAAATTGAATTACTCAAACCAAACATTACCAAAGTTTTCATTTCCTAAATGATTACTAAAATTATCAATTCAATAGAATAAATAAATGAATCCAAAACTAGTTCAAACCTTACATAAAAAAAAATTAGGCCAAAAATATGCCAACACAAAAGATTTTCTCTTTGACTATAAACTTTTGATTTGGTTGCACCATAAATTTATGCCAACAACACAACTTTAATAAGAAAAAATTCAGCTCAAAATAGAAATTTTATTTGATTATAACACAAATTTATGTCAACAATAACTCATATACGAACATCAACAAACTATCAACTCACTTTCTCATTTAAATCTAAGAAACCTGCCGGTATTGGCATGGTGTGATGGTTTATAGGTGGCATTGTTGTTCTTGCCACCAAGGTTCAAACCCCGTTGGGGTGGTATTGTTGAATGGTTGTATCTGGTTCATAGCTCCGGTCAAAAAAGTGTTTACCCCTTGAATAAAAAAAAAAATCTAAGAAAACCTAAGACCATTTTATTTGTATCTTTCTTTAGTAAATTGTTTCTGATGTAGGTGTACCAATTCTTGAGAAGTCATACTCTTCAAAAAAAAATCTCAAACTTATCATGTTTCCATCAATGTTATGTGTCTTCAATAAGCAACATGATTTTTTCTTTTGATCAAAAACTACAAGTGCAATATTTATTTAGGCAAGGACTGCAACTACATCACAACCCTTGTTTGTGGATCATCTTCACAATCTTACAAGATATATAAAAGTACCTACTTATTTGTTGACGAACTTTCTTAGCCACTGAAGATTCCTCATAATAATGGATCCATAACCATTTGAGCTACCAGTAGTTGAATGTTGACGATATTTCACTCAATAAAAAAATTTTACAACTTTTAAATCTCCTGAGATGTGTTTGCTTCATTACCATCTAGGATTTATATTAAATAACACGTGGAACATGTGTAAGGCCCCACCTACTGGGTAACGGCTACAATCATTTTTATTTTCTTTTCCTTGGGGGCTTCCATTATTAATGGCCAATCAAGATGAATGAACGAAACAAGTAACCTTATCTTGATTCAAATCTTATGATGTGCATTCATGGGGTGAAATATGTGATGTGTGTTGTGGGAATCATGTGAGTAGAATGTGAACCATGTAATTAAGTTCAATTAATGTTTTTGATAAATAAACTATTGAATTAAGAATAAGTTGCTACCTAAACGAAACTTTTTTTTATTACTCCTATGTTTGATAATGTCATAGTATTAGAAGTAAATTACACATCATGAGACCTAATTATAATTGAAGGATGAGATCCCTTTTTGTTAATAAGGGACATCATTTTTTTTAATTCCATGAAAGATAAATATTTTCTAGTGGTCACAAGAGAAATAAAAGCACATATAACGAAGTTGAGCAATTGAACACTCCAATTTTCAAGGAAGGGTCAAGATTGTACAGGTAGTGCACATTAAGGCATACTCAAGGTATGTGAGTTCAATTACTATCAATTTTTTTGTTTAAATGGTTATGATTATTGCTTTTCTTTGATCATTATATTATAGTGAGCTGATAATTGTAATGAGTGTGCAAAACTAACAATTGCAATGAGAATGCAGGTAAGTACAAGAGCCAATGGAAGGAAAAGGAGAGAATCAAGTTTGTGGTGTTAAAATTGAGCCAAACTTTTGTTGTGTGAAGCCCGATGTACATTTGTTGGTACCCCCTAAATTTATAAGTCCTAAGGTTGGGGTTTAGGTTCGGGTTGAGAGAATTAAACCTTCTTTTTATGATTGAACATTTTTTTGGCTTTATATGATGAATTTAGTGTATTCTTGTTTAAGTGGAGTTTGGTGGGAAAATAAAGAGAGGTGGGTGGACATGTCACAAGGACAATAAAGAGGAGAGATGGAGGTTTCTAGAAAGGAGGAAGGAATTGTTGGGGAGCGATTCATTCTGGCTAGTTGAAAAGAGTAGCAGCCATCTAGCCCTAAGCATGTCTTGTACAACTAAAGCGTAAATTAATGTCAGGTAAATTTGAATACTTCTTTTATGAGATGTTAGCATTATTGTAATCTATTCCAGATTTTTTATTTGAATTTATTTAAATAATTTATTCATATTTATATAATTTAATTAAATTTATTTAAATAATTTATTTAAACTTTATTTTATCTATATATTTATCATTCAATAAAGTTATCAAAATAGGTATTATTTTAAATTTTTATCTATATATATAAATGTTATGTAAAATAAAGTTATAACATTAAATTAGTTCTTTAGATTTAAATAACTAAAATGTATTTAAATTTAGATTTATAGGTAAAATTTAAAAAAGATTTATAGAATATTTAAATATAAAATATAAGTTAGTATCATTTAGATGAAATAATAATTTCATCTAATAACTCTATAAATATTAAAATTAATATATTTTTAAAAATGATTTGTAGATTTAATAAGTAACGCCTCGCCAAGGAACCCAGAGAACAACACTTAAAGTAACAAAATAACCAAACATTTTTTTTTTAAAAGACATTCATTTGTAACAAGAGTACAAAAGAAGCAAGAATATTACATCACTAAATCATAAGACATAAAGCATAAGTATAATTCATAACAATACTAAACGATCCAATTACATTATCATAAAGTAGCCAAGTTACATATTCAAATTACATCAATTGAGATTATGAAAAATCTCATAACAACATAATAACATTACAATAATTTCACTTATGTACATTAAGAGTGTATACAATATTGATGAAGATCATAACACTTCTGTCAACCATGTTCATGAGCATGCTCAATGTCCAACCTTACAAACCATGTAGAATCAGGAACCTGTCACAAGTACAATATTATCTAAGCACAACAACATCTAAAAAAGGGACCCAATGGAGGATAAAGCATGTTCCTCCCAACCATGTGGTACCTAAAGGTCTACTCCCTCCATGCTAGGAGATAATATCAATTCCACAAAGATAACAAACAAGAAGACAAAACATAACATTGCATGGCTTTATGTACACAGTACAACATCACGATATCTAAACCACTTAATAAAAAACAAAGCTCCCAAAGGCAACAACATAATTAAGGGGTGAATCAACAAAAGAGACCACATAACATGTTTTAGGAAAAGAGTGTCATCACATAGTTACTCTAGGTCACCCTGGTGAATCTTCCTAGATTATTGGCCCCATACCGAGTTACCCTGGCAATCTCTATCGATTCCCGACCCCTAAACAAACTCAGGTGGAATTGAACTACCTTTCAAGAAGAAAAAGTAGACGATCATGCCATTCCAAGAACATCTCAACCTGCCCTTAATCTTTACAAGCACTAAGGTGTCAGGTGAGGCATACAAATTGTCTGAATTATTTAGTGAATACTACCCAACCCCTAGTACATTTAAATAGGTTTTCACTAAATTAAAAACTTATGATAGGTTACCCTGGTTACCACTTAGGGTTCTAGCCCCTATTTAAAGCCACTCTTCCTAATAACATATCAATTCATATATTAAGCTGAAAGACAACCATCATGCACAATAAGAAAAACCAAGAAAGAGCACATCTTAATCATGACTTAAAACATTTTACTTACAATCACCACATAGGTATCAAATACAACATGCATGGCTAGTTCCAGAATAAACTATATCAAATGAGCTTCATGACTCAAATAGATTAAACAATTCATTCAATGAGTTCCATAGCCTTTGGAAAACTAATAATTCCATAACATAAACCAAATAATCTTCCATAAAAGTTTTCTTTGACACCAATCAATTATCAAAGAATAGTTCAAAATAATAACCCATTAATTCACAAATCAAAAGCCTTATTCTTTTAAAACAAAATTTTTAAAATTATCTATTTATTTAAAAAGATAACATGGCCACTCATAATTATTGATAAATATAATTTTACTCACCATATATATAATCATCAAATCTTCATGAACTAAAAGTTCATAAAAGAAAGTTCATTGACAAACAGGGGTTTATATGAAAGATTACACAATTTACAATGTGAATATATATTTGTTAAATAAAAAAATTTAACTTCACGGCTTGATGTGACAATCAGTTATCAATGGATCATGAAAAGATACACATACCATATATAAATGTGTATGTGAAGAAAAATATAAAAACAACTCTATAAATTGCCACAACGTACATGCATAGACTATTACTATCAATTAAAAGGTAATACCAATGCAACTTTAAGTATGCATGCTTAGTTGAGTAAATAGGCTTTTCAACAGCGGCCTTATCGAATACCATTACAGTCATAATTTTTTTAAAAAAATTGAATCTACTGAAATACAAGAGAGGAAGGCCATGTTTTTAGGTCTCATATAAGATAAAATTCAAAAATCTAAAGATATAATTAGGTCATCTCATACAGAGGAGGATGATTTCAATGCCAAAATATCACAAAAATACGTAGAAGTTTAAATAATATAAAGCCATTACTTTATAATGCATGCATTTTCCAAAACTATTGCATTCAATAGTTATAAAAGAAAGAGCTATGTTAATGATAAGAGAAGAGGGGGTGGCGGTTAAGAGTTCATAGATTAATTAATGAAATGGCTACAGGGTCAGTGCATGCAAGGTCTAGTATATACGCAGCATGGTTCTCCATCGATTCTCACATAATCAAAGGATATATAGTGTTTAACATAGTCCATATATTCTAATTTGAGATTAATTTGCAAGGCTTTTCATCTATTGCAAAATGGAGATTTGAAGCTCAACATATGGACACCAATTTATATAAAATGTCGCCCATACTATTACATTTCCAAATATTACAATGTCTACAGGAGCATTGGCCGAACGAAAGGCTCTACATTGCTCTCTATAGTTCATTCTATCCATGCCATAAGATCTTGGAAATTAAATATGTTGGTGATTTTTCCAATAGAACCAAGCAATTCTCTAAAAAGTAGCCAACTCTTATGATGAAGAAATGCTAGGTTAGTTGCCAACACAATGAGCATAGGATTTTATGGTCTGTACTCCTTCACTTCAGGCTTTGTGAAACCTAGGAGGGCGATCCCAATTGTGTTTTTGTGAAGTATATTTGATTAGTGACACATTTGTACACAAATTGATTCCTACTTATTGCAAATAAAATCCATCTCACTAAAGATTTGGCAGATTTTCAAGTGAGTGACAAACTATTTGCTAGGAATCAGGGATAATTCCACCTATACTATCGTTGGAAAAAAAATTAATTGAATATTGTCTTATCTTAAGTCTAGAGCTAGGAACACCTTTTGTTCATTTTATGAAAGATTTTCTGACAAAATGACCAGTGTCTCATCAAATGGAGCAACAAAGTCAAATATATAAGGATAAGTAATTTACAAATTACTCAATTTAGAAAGAGGTAGACTATTTTCATATTTCTTTGCATTTACGAAAACTCATTGTGCCTGAAACATTTACTTCTTATGAATCCTAAGCAATTCCTTACAAAGTTTTGTAACCCTATTCAAGCATTTTAATTAACTCCTTGAATTAAAGTTGAAAATAGAGTAATACATTCAAATGAAATATCTGAAGACAAATGATAACACCATTAGTATTTCTCATTCATAACATGTAAGGAACATACATAGGAGAGTTTCTATTTCTAGACTAATATTTGTTTTGATATCAATAATTTCTATAAAACTTATTTAAGATCACTACATATAGGATTTCACATCCAAGACAAATTACAGGCCTATTATCAATATTCTATTCAAAGTGCCCTTTCTAAACTTAGCTTTCACCTAAAACCTTATTGAGACTTCAAAATCCGACCCATGTAATAAGCCCTAAAATCCCTTTTATAGAACAAGTCCCAGCAACAAGCAAATTGCTTAATTACATTTACATTTCATTTCATTTGCACCAGAATTTGAGATATTCCTAGTTTGTTACACTCAATCATCTAAGGAAAATGGAAGAACAAAAGATCACATTCCATATTCCCTGAATGAAGACACGCCAACCCATCGAAACGCTGAGTTTTTTGCAACTGTGTTGAATCCTCATCCTTGTTGACCAAAGAAGATTCTCCAATAGCAGCTCTAGCACAAACTTGTATATTTTCTAGAAACAACATACATGCTATCAAGGTTAACTAGTCTGGAACTTCCCTTACACACCAGCCCAAAAATAGTCCACCTCAGCACTAGAAACAAGAAATCACATGAGTGTTGATTTTGACAATCCTAACAGAAATGGCATGGTTTCATCAAAAACAAAAATAGGGCACATCCATCACTTTGAGTCATCAACCTTAGAAGATACTCGCCCAAATTTTACTTGTGGTGGGACTGGAGAAACTGTCACCACCTCCTTGTCAAAATTCCTTGATAGTATTAGGGAGAGGGGATAATAATCACCCTCTAGATTAGTGTCACCCTCACTGTCGGAAGGGTTGTTAAGAACCTTACATGGAGAATCACATCCTTTTGAATAAGCCTTACAATGCTCACTCTCTCTCCTTGCATTCTTTTCATATTCCATCATCTTCTTCTCTTTGTGTTTGACTAATTATTCTAAAACTATCTAGTCTTGTGGATGGTAATTCTTCTTGTTACTATACTCCTTGGATTTCCCGAGTCCTATTCTATCTTTTGGCATATCAGGAGCTCCTTGCATTCCACTTTCATGCTCAAGTGCATCTTCCTTAGACTCAAACAAACTTAGCTTCTTAGACTCTCAAATCACCATGGCAGACCTACTTTCCTAGGACAAGAATGTCTATTTCCTAATCCCAAGATAATCAATACAAGTGCAATTCCTTACTATTCCATACCTCTCATTTACTGCATATTAAATTATGACAAAGATGATCAACAAGTGATCTATATTAAATAGGAAATTTGAAGCATGCAAAATTAATGATTCAAGAGCTCCTCATGTGAACGAGTTGATAACTCAATAGCTCAAATTTGAATCTAAGCCATCAATTGTAAAGCATTTAAAACTTCATCCATGGTGATATGAGCCTTGTTTTTTATGCTTTTAGCAACTTTCTCATAGAAAACAGCAATGCCAACTCAAGTGTTGTGATCTGTCAATCAACATGTATCGCCAACCTAATTCGTGCTTCCTCATTAATATTAGCAAAGTACACAAGACCAATTCTTCTTAGAGAGAAAGCTTCCTTAAACACCTCATCACTCATTGTTGATCTTCCCCAAGTTTTAGGGTGCAATTAGTGATGAAATTATTTATACAATGATTTTAAGTCCATTGGATCATTCTATTTTAGAACTTCATCAATGGTTCCTTAGTCCTCTCGCTACATTCCCTTTTGCTTTATGATGAATCTTCAATATCCTGCCACGTTGCCTGTTCCATGTAGTAATCATCTCCCATTGCAAATGCATCTTATCCTTCATCGGCCTCATCCATGATGTAAACATCCTCACGATGATCTTTAGCCCTTGGTCCTATGGCCTATCCTTTGGTCATATCCTTCCCTTCCTCGTGCATTGCTAATTCAAACTTTGTGCCTAGGATCCTATCGGCAATGGGAGATGTATTGGAGGCACCAAATTTAGACACGTACACCTACATAAAATAAATGGTTCAAAAGACATCACTCATAGGATCACATCAAATTAGTGAAAGAAAAACCTTTTAGAGAATACCATCGCTTATCGCTAATTCAGAACTCAAGTTTTGAAATGAATTCGAGATAAGCAATAAAACATAAGGTGATCTCTCATCGCTAATTCTCCTCATACATTATGTGAGCAATTAGCAATGAGAGGATTTACAATTTTTACAATGTGCATCATGTATCGCTAATGTGGGACTTTATATTTAAAATATATCCGTGATCACACAATTGTAAAGGAGTTTTCATAATATTGCTCATCGCTAATCCTAAACTTATCATTTTATGATCACCCACGATGAACGATAAAAACACAAGAACATAAGACTAAGGAATCGCTCATCGCTAATAAAAAATTTAAAACTTGGAAATCATTAGCAATGAGTGATCCTTCAACCATACAAGGGACAACGATTCATCACACATTTGATCTAGAAGCTCTAGTAGCAATTTACAATGAGTGTTAGCATAAAAATATCACCTCATCACCTGTCGTTGATTCAAAATGTGCACTCTTAAAGTAATCAGTGATGAGCGATAAGAACACAATGGTCAATTGGACTTAAGTGGAAACCTTTAAACACATGCACTTAAGTTGTTCCTAATGAAGGGGATCCCTAGGATGACAAGAGAATAATAGACTCAAAAAATTCTAATTTACAAAATGCAAAGGATGTAAAGGCCAAAAGATCCTTTACTTAACCTTATAAAATGGAAGACCTGGCCTTAGGCTTGAGGAATTGGTTACCAAATGATAGTGAATGACATAAGATGTTTTTTTTTTAAATGAATGGAAATAGGTAATAAGGAGTCAATGACCAAATAGAACCCTATAAGTATTTATAATGAATGAAACCCTAAACCCTCATATAGAAACCCTAGATCCAAATGTAATAAGGGTTTAAAATGGAACAAGAAATTTTTTGAGGTTTCCATCAGTGGCTCTGACTAGGGACACATGCATCCTATAGGCATGGTGAGATTCCAAAATTTTGAGTGAAACAGACCAAGCACAAGAACAAAACAAAAGAAACAACTATTGTACAATATCCACACATGCCAAAAGGACCTAAAAATGGAGATCCAATCTCCACCCAACCAACATGAAAATTTCCTCAAAGATGCAAATTGTAGTATGTACCCCTCAATCTAACTAGGCTTTATCTTGTGATTGGTGGCACTAGGCCACAAAAACCTTAAGTAAGGTCTCGCCTCTATAAAAAACCAGCCTCTTAAAAACACTAATGTACTTCCATCCACATTTTTCCCTGTTGTACCACTGAAGTAAGAGTGATTTCATTCCTACCAGAACAAATGTTAGGCCTCTTCTAAACAAGTGAGAGTTTTCCTAATTACAATCATTGTTATTAACATCTCTCACAACCTTTTTAAGCCTAACATTTCCAATGTAATCTCTATTATTCTTTATTATATAATTAGGCATAAACTAAAGGATTTCATTATCACATGACACATATGTGTTATTTCTAAAACATAAAACATGTTTATACTAAAAATAACATTCCTTTTTATTCATCTCATTGTCATTGTTCATCAAAATGCCTCCTAACTTTATTGGAAACCGAAAGTGTTCATACCCTTCTAAGTAGTTGGCATCATGATACTCAACCTTGTCAACAAAATCTATATCAAATGTAAAATATTCTTAGGCAATTCCCTTGAGCATCTCATCAATGTGTTTCTTTGTTTGCTTAAGGACATATTCTAATTCTTTATCAAATACATCATCAAAATATTCAATAAAGAGTGGATTATCCCTACACCAATAAGGATCATTAGTTTTATCAACTGATGAAGGTGGAGGCTCATCAAATAAGGGGTTTTCCCTTTCATTCATTGTTGTCATAAAAGCCTTGGTCTCTTCACTATGAAGGTCTAATTCTGTCAAGTCATTACTACATTCAAGATCATTGTAATCACTAGAAGAGTAGATAGACACATTTTAAACTTCATTTCTACCCTCAGATTGTATCGTACAAATATAAAAAATTCTTGTCTGTTCCACATGATTTGAAATACCACAATTAGAAATTTCCTCAAGCTCTATAGCACTATCAACCAAAAATGATGGCATCCTATTACTCAAATTCTCATCAAAATGCATAACCTAATCATCTGAGAGTATACTTATTTCATCAACACTCCTATCATAAAACAAGTTATTACATTCATCTGAACCAAAAAACTTGAAACAAACTGTAACGCCCCGCCGTGCGAACCCCAAAGGACAACAAAATACCACACTAAATTTTTTTTTGAAGGTCAAACATTACATAAGGTGAATATGTACAAACATTAAAATATGATCAAAATATATGTTACGTAACAAGACCTAACTAGTCCCATTGGGTTACATGGTTGCATTACACGTAAACGTCCCCAGCCAAGACATCGTTAAAGATAATTCCCATGAGTTAACAACAGAAGCATGCATTCACAAGATAACATAATCATACATTCATCCATGATCAATAGCGATGAAAAGATACATCCATCATTCTACGTCCTCTAGGGTACACAGGTTGGCATTACGAAACCTAAACTTTTACCAAAATCGTAAGCGAATAAAAACCAAGATTACATAGTGATGACATACAACCCTTATGAACAAAAGAGGAAAATATATTCATTATGTATGAAATTTCAGCTCATAGATCAATATTACAATGGTGGAGCATATTTCTACAAATACAACACATCATGAATACAATAGTACATTACATAATGCTTCCCTTATATCAACGAGAAGAGTGTATCAAATAAAAGTATGATACATCAATGAAGAATAAGGTACAAAATGAGGTCCAATCTTCAATCATGTGGAGCTTTGAGAAATCTACATCCACTTCTGCATCACGATCACAACCTGGGAACCCAATAGGTGCATAGCACGATCCACCCGACCATGCGGACTCGAAGGTCCACCCCCTGTGCTAGGAGATTACAAGAAAGGATCCACATCAAAACAAGGTCAAGCAAAAAGGGCTAATGCAACATTGACATAAAACAACATCAAATAGGTACAACAACGCTTGTTTAGGAGACCCTTCCAAATAGTTCCAAAACAAGACTCACAACAACAAGGGTGTACTAAGCATAAAAGCCACAAAATGTATACATGTGAGAGGCATGAACCATCTCTCTCATAATTATAACCAAAGGCAAGGAAAAACATGGAACATGGTACACCCACGAGCTCAAAATAGGAATACGATCAATGGAAACACAAAGGTCTAATCATGGGGAAATTCCACACAAAATAGGTTTCTCATCACCTCTGGAAGCCTAACAACCTACCACCCATAACTTAGCAAATGGGAGTGGCTTAAGCATTTATGGGTTCCCAACTTATCCAAAACATGTCTATACATAAAGATTACCTCAAAAGCGAAATAAAGCAAGAGGAAAATATGATCAACATGGAACCACTAGTATGCATAAGAAATCAATTCCAACGAGCACTCAAAGTATAATCAAAATAACTATCCAAACATGTTCAAAAGGACTATACATACCCATTCATTTGAACTTGAACATAATCCAAACTTATTAAAGATAATGTAATAAATAATTAAATAATCCACTATGATTAAAAGCATTTCCTTTATAATATATTTTAAATAGATAAGCACTTGGGAAAACCTATAGTATTCAAAACATCAAATTTCTTTTGATTTAAAATTCCTAGCCTGTACTTTTGTTTACTTCAAATTGATTAAAATTTGAAATATAACCTATATATATTTGTTATTTTAAAATAATAAATTTAATTCGAATGTAACCTGATTTTTACTACAAATTAAATTTAATTAAAATATAACATTTACCTTTGTTGACTTCAAACTAAATAAATTTTAATTAAAATCTACCATATACAATTTATGCACAGTCACAAATCTAAAAGTAAAGGTGTTTGAAAATAAATTTAATTTTAAATAAGCTTGTAATTAAATCTAATTTTAATTTTAAATGCACTTGAAAATAAATCTAATTTTAAATGCAGTTGAAACAAGTCTAGTTTTAAATATACTAAAATAAACAAGAGCTGCAGAGCAGCGAAGTTCCTTCCAGAAAGTTTTAGAATAGTTTTGTTTGTATTTGTTGAGTTTGTTGTCTTTTATGAACAATTGGTCAAAATTGTCACCTAAATTTATGAATTTGATCATTGATAGAGTCAACTTTGTCTTTCATTAGAAAATGACCCTTATAACAAAAGAATTTTGGTCACTTCAAAATTTTGAGATGCTCTGGTTGTGCTTTTAGGCCATGAAGAAAGCACAATTTACATGTTGTCAGCATTATTTAAATATTTATGAGTTCAAATATTTCCTTAACCATTCAACATTTATGATAAAAAATCCTCTTTAAAAAAGAAACGATCTTTAGAACTTTCATTGTACATAGAGTCATGTATAACCACCCTGCTTAAATGTTACAATTTTCTACACAAATGAAAATGAAAGCATATAGTCCTCAGTCCTCTTATAGATGCCTAATGTCTGCAAAACTCAATAAGTTTAGAAACTGATGAGCAAAAATATGAATGGATTCCCTCTATCAATATTTATTGTTGCATCTTTCTAATTAATGTTGACCATTATTTTCTGTCAAGTATTAATTGAACCTCATTTAATATACCTGAATTACAAGCAAGAAACCACTAAAGGTTAGCATGGGAAACCAAGGCTTTCTAGCTGTTCAATGGATTGTTGTTCAAGCTGGGGCCCAACCAGGTATTAAAGTGTGTGGTGCGGTAAGAGATTGGGAATGTACTTCAAGAGGCACATGAGAATCTTATTGGAGGTCATTGGAACTTCAAGTTCATACCGGAACATGCAATGTACTCTTAGCAAGTCTATGGTGGCCTTGATGCCAAAGAATAGGTAACGAAATATTGAATTGGAAAATCATTAAAACAAGACTTTATGCCCCTTTGGTCATCTCAACCACAAGAAATATTTGAAATATTTGGCATATATTAGAGCCAAATCATGCAATGAGACTATAAATTAGTTTATCTAAGGGGTAGATGAATGAGGGTAGAATCAGGCTAGCTCAATATTTTTAGACTCTTATTATTTATTTTTCTTATATCAACAAAAACCAAACTTAATCAAATATAACTTGATTGGCTTTCTCCTGTCCTGAACTACCTTTCCCAACTCAAAAATCTTGATGATGCAAACCATGTCTTCAAGCTCCAACAAAATTCATGCAAATTGGATTGAAATTGATATATTCCTTGTCTCTAGTATCTAGAGATGTTAGTTTCTAGCATGCCAAAAGCAAAAACAAAGGAAAGAAGACACCCCACCCCCTTCTTGCCAATATTCATAAAGAAGACACCCCACCCTCTTCCTGCCAATATTCATGCATACTGAATTACACTACATCTCAGTTTGATAGAAAAATTTCCCCTGAATCCCTAATTATAGCAATCACTCCTCACTTCCCAAAAAGTATTCCCTTCATAAAAACATATCCATTTGTTTACCACACCATCTATAGTTAGATTCACAAAAGTATAGACATGCTGAATTGGGAGGAAACAGACAATTTTCAAACCTACTTCTAATCTTCATTTATATTCATGCAAATTTTTGGGAGGAAGCAAACAATTTTCAAACCTACTTCTAATCTTCCTTTCTATTCATGCAAATTTATACTATGAAGTCAGAGAGCAAAAAAACCACCAATCCTAACTCATTGGGCCTAGCCAATGTATGAAGAAAAAAATTAATATTTTTAAAAATTTATTTAAAAGAAACATAGACATTTTTTTTCCTACCATCTTTCTAATATCATACATGGGTGGAAAAGGATAAAAAGGAAAAAGGCATGATTCATCCATCCTACTAGTCAATTGATGATAAGCCACTATCTACTTTCAAGTGCAGTGAAATTAAAAAATTGATTTCTACTAGAAACTATCCATCTAAATGCTCCAACAAAAATAATGGGAAAACACAAAAAATGAAATGTAAAGAGAATTTAAGAAAAAAACTATTTTAATTATTAACCACCAAATTTAAACAATGAAAATAAAAGCCATGATTCTCATCCATTATTCCACCTTTGAAACAAAAAGAATGGAAATGACAACAAAAAATCAATTAAATTTTAAAGAACTCAATAGTGAAAAAAAGCTTCTATGCAAAAAAAAGGAATTGATGTCAAAATAAGTAAAAAGGTTACAATGAAGTAACAATAAAAAGGAACTGATGTCAAAATAAGTAAAAAGGTTACAATGAAGTAACAATAAATTTGAGAGCAAAATGTAGTTGACATAACCAAAACCATTAAAAATAAATAACTGCCAAACCGTTGAGAATTTAACTAAATGGTTTGAATTAACTAGCCACATTTTCCATGGAGCCCGAGATTTGTAGATAATTTTTTGTATTCATGTTATGAGAAAAATTATTTGAAAAGTAGAAATTTTTATTTAAAATGATTGAGAACCATATTTAATTTATAGATAAAACCAAATATTTATCATTTTGTATGTTAATTAAATTTTCCTTTAAAATAATAAATTAAGAATTTAGATAAAAGCCTTATCATGCTAAAAAAAACCTTTTGAAAATCACAAATTAAGAATTTAAATAGAAGTTTATATTAAAATTTCAAAAAAGAAATTTAAAATAATAACTAGAAAAAATCATAAGTTTATAATTGTAATAGAAAATAAGGAAAAAAAATTGGTTGTTTTTTTAAGAAATATTTGATAATAGACCAATAAACTTTAGAATGATACTTAAATTAAATGGATAAGGAAAAAGATTTAGTTAATTTTTTTATTATTTAGACATAGATTTTATTTATCTAGCAAAAGTATATTAGTTAAAATTTTATTTTATAAAGGGATTTATTATTTATTGACAAAGTAAATAGATTTAGTAAATTTATTTTTTAAATAAAATATATCAAACTAATTTAGCATTTAATTTAGTATTAGCAAAAATAATATAGTTTAATTATTAAAATAATCAAATTATTATAAAAATAATTATATTAAAACTATTTAGAAATTAATTATTTTCATGTTGTATTTTTTTAAAAGAAAATTAGTTTAGTTCAATTTATCAAATTTCAAAAGATATTAGTATTAATTGATTTTATATTATAAAAATAGATTTCAAGAAATATATTTTAATTTATCAAAGGCAAATGAAAATTAATATAACCAAAAATTAATCTTAAAAAATATAGTTTGAATGTATAGATAAATTTATTTAACAAAAAAATAATCTTCAAAAAATTAGCATACTTGAATTTATTAATATCAAGAATTAACAAGGTTTGTATTGCATAAAAAACAAGAGCTGCAGAGCAACGAAGTTCCTCCTAGAAAGTTTTAGAATAGTTTTGTTTGTATTTGTTGAGTTTGTTGTGTTTTAGGAACAATTGGTTAGGATAAAGCTGTTGTCACCTAAATTTAGGAATTTGATCATTGATAGAGTCAACTTTGTCTTCCACTAGAAAATGACCCTTATAACAAAAGAATTTTGCTCACTTCAAAATTTCTCCTACCACATTATTCAAAAAACCTATAGATTCTAGTGTAATAAGCATGGAATGAAATGGATTTCAAAGTATTTGTAAAAAAAAATTAAATTTTTGCTCAAAACTATCTTGGAAGTGGATTCCAAAGATTTTTAGGTTGTACATGCCAAGTGTACTAGGGTTGGCCATGTGGTGGTCACTTAGAGACTCTCGAGCACATATACTATTGTCGAAGCTTTAACTTACTCATGCTGCAAATAGACCCAAGTAGTTTTATGACACCATCCATACAATACATATTGTATGGTTTTTGTACAATCACACCAAACTTTGTACAAATGTATCCTCAAATAGCCCTACAAGTGCCTCAATAAAATTTTGTTAGAAAAATGCTAAGTGTTATATATCAAAATCTGTTTCTCAGTTGTCTAAGACACAATGATGCAGTCCTTTTTGACCTTAATGACACTTGCAAAAACTCTATTTCTGGGACCACTAAAAAAACCTTCAAACATAGTTAGTGGGAATCAACAAGAAGACACACAAACATGGAATTAGAGTGAGATAAGGGGTTAAGTTCCTTGATAGAGTCATCAAAATGTAATGCTAAGATTTGAAACTTAAATTAAATCAAACTAGTATGCAAGCTCCCATTTTAAAACAAGCAAAACCTCTTGATAGAGCTCAGAAAAGAGATCAAAACAAAGAAATAAATTAAAACCAACTTGAAATGTTACCATAAACTCCATTATGATTTGATTTGTTCTAATGACTTTGGGATTTGGATTCTTCTTGCTTAAAGATTACCAATTTGATATATAGGTAACATACGTGATAACTAATTTTGAAAAAAGGATAAAGTTCCCACATTTATAGTCTTTTGGAAAGGGGAATGGATGGTCAAAATTTGATTATGAGATCAAGGGTGGAGAATGGTTGAAAAGAATTCCCTAGGATCAAAGAGAAGATGGGGGGTGGAGATGAAGGTTAGATTGTGTACCTAAGAAGGTTATAAAGTTTGGATTGTGTTCAGAGAATAAGGGGACCATAATGACAAGTGTTCCTAGGTTCCCAATATTATTGGAATGTGTTCGAGGGAGCATGGACCTAATTAATGAAATAATATTATTTAATTATTTAGCCACATGTGTGAGATGAATAATAGGTGGAAATGATATTTATTTATTTATTGTGAGGAGATGGAAAAATGTGATTAATTAATTAATATGATTATTTAATTAAGTGATGGAATTTGGATAAAGGGACTATACTAGATGATAGGTTTAGTTGATTAGAACTAGGTGAAGGAAGTTAGCACTAGGTGATGAAATTTACCAATTAGGGATTCGTGATGATTGACTAGGTAATATTTTAGGCATCTACATGATATGTGTATATAGACTTAAAAATTTCCCCTACCGCAAATTCAAAAAACCTATAGATTCTATCTTGGAAGTGGATTCCAAAGTTTTTTAGGTTGTACATGCCAAGTGTACTAGGGTTGGCCAAGTGGTGCTCACTTAGAGACTCTCGAGCACATATACTATTGTCGAAGCTTTAACTTGATTGTGTTGCAAATAGACCCAAGTAGTTTTATGACACCATCCATATAATACATACTGTATGGTTTTTGTACAATCACACCGAACTTTGACTAAATAAATAATACATTTTAAAAACTAAAAAATACTTTTTTTGTAGATCTAAAAGAGTATACTTTACAAAAAATTAATTATTTTAATTAGCGTATACTTTTTACTAAAAGTAGGTTATCAATATAAAAATATAAGGTTGATTATTTTTCCAAGGAAATTTTATTATTACTAAAAAATAAAAAATCTAATGGATTGAGGTGTGAATGGAACTTGCAATTTGGAACCTAGAGTTCCAAGGTTTTAGGTCTATGCCTAATTGGAAACAAAGGAATAGGGAAAGATCACGAAGATTGATTTGTGAGATGGATCAAAGATCAAGAGTTTAGGGAAATTTGTCATCAAGACCCTTAGGATTCATCATTAAAGGAAAATAATCAATTTTGATTGGTTGAAGTTCAAAACATTAATAACTAGTTAAGGAAGAGGCGTGCCTATAGTTCCTTGGCAGGAACTAATAAATTACTATTACAGTAACTTACTAGATAATGAAATTACCCGTATTTAATAAAACAAGTTTTAAATAATTCTAATTTTAAATAAATCAAATTTTAAGTATAGTACAAAGATAAATTACCATTACAGTAACTTACAAGGTAATGAAATTACCCATATCTAATAAAAACAAGTTTTAAATAGTTCTAATTTTAAATAAATCAAATTTTAAGTATACTACAAAGATAAATTACCATTACAGTAACTTACAAGGTAATGAAATTACCCATATCTAATAAAACAAGTTTTATATAGATCTAATTTTAAATATAGTAAAAAGATAAATGACTATTTACAGTAACTTACAATATAATGAAATTACCCATATCTAATAAGACAAGTTTTAAATAATTCTCGTTTTAAATAAATAAAATTTTAAATATATATTTACAAAGATAAATTACTAATTGCAATGAAGATGGATTAACTCTCACAAAAAATAAACAACTAACTCTTTAAAACTACTAAATTAAGTTAGATTTTATTATTTGATGTTAATTGACTAAAATCTATAACGCCCTTAACATATATAACTATGAATTACCCTACAAATATACTAATCTCCTTGAGTAAATAATTGTTGTTAGTCTAACTCAAATTTTAATTACTTGTCAACATAAAATTTACCCTATAATTAGATTACTTATCTTTTGTAAAATATAATTAATAATTTAATTTTCAATTTAAATTTAATTTATTTACTTGGTTAACTATTTTTATTTAAAAGCAGCTATATAATTAGTAAATATCATTTGAAAATTTATTTATTTATTTAAATACTCACATAGGTTTTAAATATTATAAATAAAAGAGCTATCTTCACATAAATATTTAAACCTACAAATATTCAATTAAAAGGAGTTTTTTTAAAAAAAATAAAAAATCTTAAAGGTATAGTATCATCTAACCTCATTTTCTTTATTAGAATTAACATGTACTATTTTAAGTATTATCTAAACTCCCTTCTTCTTTTTCCTTTATTAGGATTATCTTGTACTATTGTTTTTTTGGTTCTCTTTTATTTAAGATTCCAAGGGATGTTACTCTATTGCCAACTGTTTTTAGGCCTTAAGGAAGAACATGCATTTTTTTTTTAATTAGCCCAAAGTTTAACTTAAAGCTTCATTTCTCACGTATCTAAATGGAATGTACGCATGAACTAAGTATGTCATACCAATCATGCCTAAATTTATGGAGAGGTAAAAGAAGTGGAGGGTAAATATCATCTAACGATTCTATGAACTAAGTATGTCATACCAATCATGCCTAAATTTATGGAGAGGTAAAAGAAGTGGAGGGTAAATATCATCTAACGATTCTTATGAAAATCTTTATGCTAAAAACCTATTTAGGGTTCACTGAAAACAAGAGTAATAGTTGCATAAAATGTAAATTTGGTGACAATAATGAATGTTGAAAGTAGAAAGAAGGTATAAATGATTTCAAAGGAGAATTTGTGCATAATTTTTATTTTTTTTTATTTTTTTTAGGGTGCTAAATAGAAGTAGCAATGGCTGATTATTACTGGGTGGGATTCAATTCATGCACCAAATAATAAGTGCTACAGAAAGGTAGGGCATGCATTTTTACTTCATTAAATTAATTAATCAAGTTGGGTGCTAAGAATACCGAAGAAGAAAAACATCATACCCTAAATATATTTACAAATTTAATACTTCGAAATATTAAAATATTGCCAAAAATCTCTATATACATGTGATACAGTGATACCGTCTTCCAAAGGAAATTACTGTATTTATACCTCTGTGCATCAGCTATGCATGGGCTTACGCCTATTGCTATGTATTATTATTATTATTATTATTATTTTAAAAAAAATAGTAAATATGTATTTAGTCTTTCCATAACTCTGAGTAAATAGCATAAGAAACATAAAAATAAATTGAACTTTCTGTAATTCCTCCTTTCTCAAAACCACCACTCTCCCTTTCCGTAGTGATTTTTGTGCTTTTTTTTTTACTGAGTTCCTTCCCTCTACCTCCAAAAAAAATGTCAGCCGTAGGAAAAAAAATAAAAGGCTTTTACCCTCTTCAAACAAATTTACCTCTTCAAACACATGTAAATGACAGGTGTAAAGAAAATTTTCTAAGCTACTCTCGCTCCTTCCACGTTGAAAGAATCATGCAGAAAGTGAAAAGGGTTTACAAGGCACGAGGAGGAAAACAATTATTTAGATACCATTATATTAAATTATATTATATTAAACACAACCATTCCACCATTTAATATTTTATGGGGTAAACATATTATCCCATTATAAATTTAACCCAGAACTCTTTTAGTATAAAAATTTACCAAATACAGTTATTAACAAAATTATTTATTTTTGAATAAATCCAAGTAATAACAAATAAATAAATAGTATTATTTAATTAAATGGACAATATTATTTAATAAAATAAGCAATATTATTCAATAAAATAAGCAATATTATTTAATTAAATAAACAATATTATTTAACTAACTAAACATTATTATTTAATTAAATAAACATTATTATTTAATTAAATAAAAAATATTATTTAATTTCCAATTGAAAATTCATAAAGCTCCAATTAAGATATTATTCTTTTAATTTTAAAAATATAATTTTAAATTTTCAAACTAATTTAACATTTAATTAAATCTTCACAACACACATTAATAATTACATTTAATGTTTAATTTCAATCATAATACTAACCATAATTGTATTAATTTAACTAATTAACAGTAATGATACCATCTAAATCAAACAATTAACACATTAAAATTTCCACCTAAAAAAGAAACGACAGAAAACAAGATGATACCAAACAGAGTGGGAACTGATAGATGACATCATCAAACAACGATGGGACAACGAACATGGATGGGGATACTTTCTTGCCAAATCCTTAAACCACATCATATCCATTGGGTATGTTGGGCACGCTCTGACCCAACAGTGTGGGTGGAGTCAGTGCCTAGTACCTGCAAACCTGCATAAAACCAAGTGTCGAAACAACATATATATTCAATGTACTACACACCATGAGAGAGAATTGTAGTGTGGCAAGGCGCTCATAGATGAGCGATGCAACACCGTCCCCCTCACCCAAACCCAAACAATAGCACATCATCATAAATATCATGAAGCGAGTATTAAACAATTTGCGAAACCACATAGTATAGCATAATCAGTTAAAGATGAACACTATGCATCATTATATCATTAACATCATAAAACAGTATCATGTGCATCCAAGAAAAACATATAAGTCAAATAGATGAAACAATCATCAATGTAATCACGAATATGCATCAAACATAAGCAATATCCAAACAGAAACAACCACATGCACATAAAGGTATCATAGGAGTACAATAACACGGGAGGCATTACACAAACCTTCTCTATGACCTCATTATAGCTATCAGTTTAGTACAAGGTGTGATATGCCAAATATCTGAAATTGTTTGCATCTCTTTATTAGTTGTGTTAGTTAATACATTTTAAACTTCATCAATACAATCCATAGGTGTATACATCTCATTATTTAAATCACAAATCATAATAGGGCTAGTGTGATCAGCATTATGAAATGATGTATAAGCTGAAACAATAGGGGTGTAAGTGCTATGATATTCATTTTTAACTTCTGACTTACACCTTTTATCAACATTTGGTGTCTTATGGCAGCAAACACTTGTAGATAGATAACTTCTTTTCATTGCATATTTCAAGTTATTTTCAATGTTCATGGCTATCCCATATGCTTGATGCAAGGTTTTGGGATCTTTATCTCTCAGCAAATGGCTCATCTTATTATCAAAAGCTCCCAAATAAATAACCAAACATATTGCATCATTTAGTCTCATAACATCAGGAACATCCTTCAATGTCTTAGAAAATATTCAGTTAAATGTTGGGACCAAATCATCTTCCCCTTTCTCAATATTCATAAATGTATTGAGCAAAGAACTAGCACTGATTCTTTCACCAAACTAGTCTATGAAAACTACTTTGAACTTGCTCCAAGAATAGAAAGAGCATGCTGGTAAATTAGAGAACCAATTTCTTGAATCTTTTTTCAGAGACTAAACAAATAGCCTCATGATCACATCCTCATGATCAACTTCATAATCATCCATCAGATTATTGAATTCTTGCAAATTCCTACTTGTTGATTCAGAATTCTCACCACTGAATTTTGGTAGCTCATTTCTAATATCGGATGGAATAACATTTGGGTAACCAAAAATACCATAAAAATTTATGGTCATGTACCTTTTAATGCTGAAACTTCTTTTGTTACATAACAGGGGCTGATTACAAACCATAGTTGTGCTAGGAACCATACAAGGATGCATATATTGATGCACTTTTTCCTACAACTCTACAAGCCTTCTTATACTATGCAATTACACATGGCAACTCAAACTTATTTTACAACAAAATATTAAGCTCCTATAATGCAAATTTTATCTCAACTTGCTTAAGATCTTCTACATGTGTTTCTTCAAGAACATTGCATACATCACTTCATAATAGATACTACAATTTAGTAATACAGAAGTATGCAAGCCTATCACTACTATTCCCTTAGTGTTTAATCACTCAATAAGGAATCAATTTTTTTTTTAAGTCTTACAAATATGGTTTTCATCTACAAATTTATCTTTCTTGAAAACCAAAAACTAAAGAATACTTGGATATGTTGTAGTTGTTGCAAGTTCTTCCTCCTGAATGGAAATAGTTGTAGATCTAAAAAATTCTTCACATTTTCATTAGGTTCTTTGATAGATTCACCACCTCTTTTCATAAAGGATCAAACCTCATACGGTATGAAGTTCCTTTGAGTATGAATTTCCTTTTAGGTCTTCTCCCACAGCAGAGTCACACATATATTCTTTCAATTTTTCTCAACAAAAACATTTCCAAGTCTGAAAATTCCTTAGTATTCAACAACCAGATGTTCATATTCACCAAATTCTTGACTCTAATAGTCTGTAACTAGAGATTCAAAGTATCCCCAGTAGAGTCATAATTCCTTTTTGGGACTCGAATGGGAAAATAAGACTCAACAATTTCCAATCTCTAGTTACAAATTGTTTTGAAACTTCAATGACTCTTAAGGCTAGATGATCTTCTATCAAATATTTCTCAAATTCTCCCCAGGAGAGTTGCCATTTTTGTTGGTGATTTTTCTAGTAGAACCAAGCAATTCTCTAAAAAGTAGCCAACTCCTATGATGAAGAAATTCTAGGTTAGTTTCGAACACAATGAACATAGGATTTTATGGTCTGTACTCCTTCACTTCAGGCTCTATGAAACCTAGGAGGGTGATCCAAATTGTGTTTTCGTGAAGTATATTTTATTAGTGACACATTTATACATAGATTGATTCCTACTTATTGCAAGTAAAATCCATCTCACTGAAGATTTGGCAGATTTTCAAGTGAGTGACAAACTATTTGCTAGGAATCAGGGATAATTCCACCTATACGATCCTTGGAAAGATTTTTAATTGAATATTGTCTTATCTTAAGTCTAGGGTCAGGAACACCATTTGTTCATTTTATGCAAGATTTTCTAACAAAATGACCAATGTCTCCTCAATTGGAGCAATGGATTCAAATATATAAGGATTAGTAATTTACAAATTAATCAATTTAGAAAGAAAAGAACTATTTTCATATTGGTTTATGCATTTATGAAAACTCGGTGTGCCTGAAACAATTACTTCTTATGAATCCTAAGCAATTCCTTATAAAGATAATAACCCTATTCAAGCATTTTAATTAACTCCTTGAATTAAAGTTGAAAATAGAGTAATACATTCAAATGAAATATTTGAATAAAAATGATAACACCATTAGTATTTCTCATTCATAACCTGTAAGGAACATACGTAGGAGAGTATTTGTTTCTAGATTAATATTTGTTTCAATATCAATAATTTCTATAAAACTTATTTAAGATTGCTGCATACAGGATTTCACATCCAAGACAAATTATAGGCCTATTATCAATATTCTATTCAAAGTTCCCTTTCTAAACTTAGCTTTCACCTAAAACCCTATTGAGACTTTAGAATCCGACCCATGTAATAAGCCTTAAAATCCCTTTTATAGAACAAGGGAGCAACAAGCATCAGGCATAATTACATTCACATTTCATTTCATTTGCACCAAAATTTGAGATATTCCTAGTTTGTTACATGCAATCATCTAACGAAAATGTAAGAGTAAAAGACCACATTCCATATTCCCTGAATGAAGACACGCCAGCCCCTCGAAAGGTAGAGTTTGTTGCAACCATGTTGAATCCTCATCCTTGTTGACCAAAGAACATTCTCTAATGGCAGCTTCAACAAAAACTTGTATATTATCCAAAAACAACATATATACTGCCAAGGTTAACTAGTTTGGCACTTCTCCTACACACCAGCCCAAAAACATTCCACCTCAGCACTAGAAACAAGAAATCACATGAGTGCCGATTTGGAAAATTCTAACTGAAATGGCATGGTTTCATCAAAAACAAAAATAGGGCACAATCATCACTCTGAGTCATCAACCTCATAAGATACTCACCCACATTTTTCTTGTGGTGGGACTGGAGAAAATGTCACCACCTCCTTGTTAGAATTCCTTGATAGTACCAAGGAGAGGGGATAATAATCACCCTTCGGATTAGTGTCACCCTCACTGTCTGAAGGGTTGTTAAGAACCTCACATGGAGAATCACATCCTTTCGAATAAGCCTTACAATGCTCACTCTCTCTCCTTGCCTTCTTTTCATATTCCATCATCTTCTTCTCTCTATATTTGACTAATTCTTCTGAAACTATCTGGTCCTGTGGATGGTAATTCTCCTTGTTACTATACTCCTTGGATTTCCCGAGTCCTATTCTATCTTTTGACATATTAGGAGCTCCTTGCATTCCACTTTCATCCTTAAGAGCATCTTCCTCAGACTCAAACAAACTCAACTTCTCAGACTCTCGAACCACCATGGAAAAACTACTTTCCTAGGACAAGAATATCTATTTCCTGACTCTGAGATAATCAATACTCATGCAATTCCTTGCTAACCCATACCTCTCATTTACTGCATACTAAATTATGAAAGTATGATCAACAAGCGATCTGTATTAAATTGGCAGTTGAAGCATGTAGAATTAATGATTTGAGAGCTCCTCACATGAGTGAGTTAATAACTCAACAACTCAGCTTTGAATCTAAGCAATCAATTTTAAATCATTTAAAACTTCATCCATGGTGATATGAGCCTTGTTTTTTATGCTTTTAGCAACTTACTCATAGAAAACAACAATGCTAGCTCAAGTTTTGTGATCTTTCAATCAACATGTATCACCAACCTAATCTGTGCTTCCTCATTAATATCGGCGAAGTACACAAGACCAGTTCTTCTTAGACAGAAAGTTTCCTTAAACATAGGTCATCGCTCATCACTAATCTTCCTCAAGTTTTAGGGTGAAATTAGCAATGAAATCATTTATGTGATAATTTTTAGTCCATTAGATCATCCTGTTTTAGAACTTCATCAACAGTTCCTCAGTCCTCTCATTGCATTACCTTTTTCTTTACGCTAAATCTTTAGGATCCTGCCACGTTGCTTGTTCCATGTAGTAATCATCTCCCATAGCAGATGCATCTCGTCCTTCATCAGCCTCATATGTGATGTAAACATCCTCACGATGATCTTTAGGCCTTGGTCCTATGGCCTATCCTTTGGTCACATCCTTCCCTTCCTTGTGCATCGCTAATTCAAACTTTGTGCCTAGGATCCTATCAGCGATGGGATATGTATTGGAGGCACCAAATTTAGACACGTACACCTTCATAAAATAAATGGCACAAAAGACATCGCTCATAGGATCACATCAAATTAGTGAAAGAAAAACCTTTTAGAGAATAGCATCGCTTATCACTAATTAAGAACTCAAGTTTTGAAATGAATTAGAGATGAGTAATAAAAACATAAGGCCATCGCTCATCGCTAATTCTCCTCATGCATTATGCAAGCAATTAGCAATGAGAGGATTTACAATGTTTACAATGTGCATCATGTATCGCTAATTTGGGACTTTATATTTAAAACATATGTGTGATCACGCGATTCTAAATGAGTTTTTATCATATCGCTCATGGGTATGTATAGGATCATGATGGACCAAAAAGTGGCAATATAATGGATATATGGTTGATGACTTTTTTTTACCCAAAATTGATGAAACAAAAAGGGTTTTTAAAGGAGATTCTTAGCTTTCCAACGATATAAATTATGCTTTACTTTGAATTCAATAAGTAATTATTACTCATTTTCTATTCAAATTATGACTAAAGTTTTGATTGATAGGCCGATTGAAAAAAATCTATAGCTTTCAAACAATATCATATTTTTGAATTGAAAACACAAGGCTACATTCTATATTTCCACATAATTATAACATTAAAAATTACCGCAAGCTTTGACCGCCGTTTTGGTCAAACATATGAGTTTTTATATTTTTAAAGTTTAAAATGGAAAAAAATTCCATCAATTATTTTACTAGAAAAAAAATACTCAAAAAAATACATCACACGCAGCATTTAGCCCTCTACTTATATCTAAAATCTTATAACAAAATATTATCATTTTTACGTGTTGTGTGGTTGTATTTACACCTACTTATTTTTTCCCTGAAATTTAAGTACCACTACATTGAAATTTCAAAATTTCACCGAATAGATTTTTTTTTTTTAAACAAAGCTAGTATTTTAGAAACTATATTCAATTTGCTACAGATTCTATTCTTACATATTTTTGAAATAATATAGGTAACTTATTCAAATTTTTACGTCAAGTTTCCTAACTCTGATTTTTCTAATTGTTTTTCCACTTAAGGGCCTATTTTTTCCATGATGATCCTGCACATACCCTCATCGTTGATCCTAAACTTATCATTTTATGATCATTCACGATGAGCAATAAAAACACAAGAACATAATGTTGGAGCATCGCTCATCGCTAATACAAATTTTAAAACTTGAAAACCATTAGCGATGAGCGATCCTTCAACCATACAAGGTGTTAGAACTATAAAATTCTGACAATTTTACAAGTTGTTTATACTCATGAGTTTCCATATGAGTCCTACCATAAGTACAAAATCCTCTCCTCATAACATTTTTCCCATATTTTGTCATGTGGTCCCGTAGAATCCATCTAGTTCTGAATATTTCACTTTATAATCCATATCGGCAAGAGAAGATCAGGGTCTCCCTGATCCATAATGCATTTTCTACTAATATATATCTGTTGTGGCCTATCAATAGGAATTTAGGAATGTCACACCAACCAGAATTCATCTGCAGACACATATCAGTGTGACACAAATCATTGTCTTGGTGGCAGAAAGTCCTATCGGCAAGAAAGTTATCATCAAAATAGGTCATAGCGAACTCATGCATGTCTTACCGACCAAGGAAACATATCGGCCAGACTAAAGGTCATTGGAGTGATGTCTTATCGAAAGCATCTGGTCTTGCCAACAAAGTGAAAGGGAGCTCTATCAATAAGTATCAAGGTGAAGTTATGTAGTCTTGCCGACTCATATGTCTCACCAAAGTGTTATTTTGTCGGTGAGAAAGTAAATGTGTCTCAGCGACCAGAAAACATACTAAAGAACATATCTCGGTGAGACACAAGGTAGTCGCTGAAACATCTCCCCGACTCCAAAAGTCACAGCGAAACATAAGATAAAGGGATATCTATCGGCAAGACAGTGGTTATCGCTATATGTCATAGTGACCATTGTAGGTCATACCAATCGAAATGAAAAGTGAACTTATCGCCAAGACAATAATTATCAAGGAGAGTCATATCGAACACATAAGAGTCTTATTGATCGGGATACAAAGGGTTACATCAGCCAGACTTAAGTCGTCAGTGAAATGTCATGTAGCATTTGTTTGGTCTCGCCGATATAGCTAAAGGTGGGTCTCATCATTGCCATTGGAATGAAATCAAAAAATCTTACCGACCCCTATGTCACAGCGACAAGATTCAAACTTAGAGATATGTTCGATGAGACCGGCTTCTTCGATGAGAGCTAGGTGAATTATATCGAATGAAGGTCCATCGGCAGGAAAATTGCTATGCCATGGTGATTAGAAAGTGAACTTAAGGAAATTTTTTGGTAAGACATGAAGTGAGCTATGGGACATTTTTCCAACTCCATAAGTCACAGTGATGGTTTTCATCAGTGAGAGTTTCAACAATATACTTGTGATTGAAGGAATAACTGTCGGAGAGACTTAGAACGTCAGGGAGACTATGTAATGTCTTCGTGGGAGTCCAATGAATAGTTGTAAAGGCTTGAATGAAATAACTACCTGGATGTGAATGTGAATGGATACGACTTTTCATGTGGCCGATATATAAAACCCATTTTTGACAGTAGAAAGAGAACGGAGATAGAATAAAAAAGACTGTAGGATATTGAATGTAAAGAATTTTTTGAGACTATGATGCATGATTGAAAAACAATGGAGATTTCAATTGAATTTCTGATGTGATGGCATTTTTTTGGTTTTAGTTGTTTGTTGTGTTGATTAAAAGTATTGCTAAAGTTGTCTCCAAGGTTGATATTTTCTAATTGTTTGAACTGATAATATCAAGGATATTTTTTAGTTTATCAGTGCACATTTGTTGTAATTGTATGGTTGGATTAATTGGGTATTTCAAGGAAAGATTAAATATTTTTAAAAAATCATAGTAATTAGGGAATCTCATTTGGATCATTAAGAAGAACTTGGTTGTCACATTTTGGTATGTTTATACCAGCTATAAACTTAAACCAATATGCCAAACAATTTGAGTTTTTTCCAAAAAGAAGTTATTCGTCTAGATTTTCATTTGACTTCACACACCCAATAAGGCACTAGTCTCTGCATTTTTATCATTTAGTCTCATTCATTTTTTACATCTGTTAACTGAACATATTAGGTTTTAATTTTAATATTGCTATACGATTTATACCAAATCAGGTTTCATTTGTCCACTCCCATTTGCCATTGTGGGAAAAACACTTCAAGAGAGATAAGCACAAGTCAAGTCTGCCTCACTCATATAGGTACACCTTCCTAGGTCTAGCAGCACCTGAAGAGTAGAAGCTCTAAGCCATTTGACCTTGTCTATTACCCTAGAACATATCAAGATATTGGCAACCTCTTGAGGCATTTTTCCTGCATTTTTGAGAGCTAACACAAGGGACATCTCTTCATCGTACATTTGATCTAGAAGCTCTAGCAGCAATTTATGATGAGTGATAGCATAAAAATATCACCTCATCGCCAATTACTAATTCAAAATATGCACTCTTGAAGTAATCAGTGATGAGAGATAAGAACACAATGGTCATTGGGACTTAAGTTGAAACCTTCAAACATGTGCACTTAAGTTGTTCCTAATGAATGGGATCCCTAGGATGACATGAGAATAATAGACCTAAAAAATTCTAATTCATGAAATGCAAAGGATGTAAAGGCTAAAAGATCATTTACTTAACCTTATAAAATGGAAGACCCGACCTTAGGCTTGAGGGACCAATTACCAGATGACAGTGAATGACATAAGATGTTTTTTTAAAATGACTAGCAACGGGTAATAAGGATTCAATGACCAAATAGAACCCTGTAAGTATTTGTAATGAATAAAACCCTTAACCCTCATATAGCAACCCTACATCCAAATGTAATAAGGGTTTAAAATGGAACAAGAAATTTGTTGAGGGTTCCATCAAAATCATTATCTTAGATTTTTAGATGGAGGATAAGAGAAGTTCGATAAAACTATTCACTTATTTCACGTATAAATATAGATCAGTACACATAGGCAAAGACCATTCAGATTTTTCAAATATATATATTCCCAGACTTCAAGAAATCAAAAGAATTTTTTAAAACAAACGAATACTTTAGATTGTTACACATGCATAAGGGATTACATGCCATGTGAGCTAGTATCTAGTAAAGCATGCAAAAGTTTCAAAAAAATTGAAATAAATTTCAAGACAAATTAAATGAGAAAAATTTGGCATCTCCAAGGCAAAGAAAGAGGATACATAACTACATATTACAATAAGTGTATACATGAGAATGAATAAAAATATTTCTAGGGTCGATTAGCTAGTAATCTTTAATCCAATTTCAAAACCATTTTAAAACATAAAATGTGATTCAATAAAATTATTTTCCCAATTCAAAGAATAGAATAGTTGATGTATAATATAAATCATATAATAAGTTGCAGAAAGTAACCATATTTAAACTTTCCTTATCATTTTTTTTCTATGTTTTCCTCATAATTTTGAAAAACTATCTCCCTAATTATTTCTTCATTACATGTGCAAGTTTGGTTGGATTTATTTTTTTTACAGGCAAGCATAAACATTTCTCCAGAGCAAACCAAAATTCAAACATAATATTCAAAACTACTAATTAAGAAATTGCAATCAAAGAAGAAAACCTGGTTTATATTTTTGAATCCAACGAAGATTGAAGCAAAAAATAGAAATCTGCAATTCTTTATTTTTCCCAAAAGCACAAGTTCTTCAAATTCACTGTCTCCAAAACGTTTTAACCAAAACACAGAGAAGAAGCTTTTTCCAAAAAATGTCATGAATTTTTTCTTCCCAACAATCCAAAATCAATT